>JAOXYA010481117.1:0-16323 GCA_028565675.1 Sorex palustris | reverse complement strand
CCCGCCCGCGCCTTGGGACCCCACCGCGGCCCCGGGCCGCGCCCCCGCACCCGCCGCGCGCGCGGCTCTCGGGGTGAGCACCGGGCCGGGCAGCTCGGGGGACTGGGGACGGAGGACGAGGAGGGAGCGACGGTCGGGGGTTCTTTCTGGGGTGCGCCGGACCCTGGAAGGGAGCACCAGACTAGACGGGGGGTGCGGAGGCCGGACTGTCCCTCCCGCATCCGGGCGGCGGGGGATGCGCCCCGCGCCCAGGTTCCCAAGCGGGCGCTCGGCATCCCACGCGCCTTCGAAGACTCCGGGGTCCTCGTGGGCCAGGCAAGGCGCCAGCCGCGCGCCCCGAGCCCTGCGGGGAGGGGGAGCTTGTCGGGGCTTTGGGGTTGCGGAGCGTGGGGGACGCGGGCGAACTGGGGCTCAGGGACGCAGGGAGGGGCGGACGTGCGGGTTGGCACGAGCTGGGGAGGGTGCGGTGGGCAGGAAGCCTGTCCCGGGGTGCACAGTGGGGAATGGGTGGTGGTGGTGGGTGGGGGGTTGTGCTTGTGCGTTGGTGCCTGGAGGTGCCCGCGCCGCGCGTCCCGCGCACCTTGCAGGTCTGAGCCTCCCCCTCACGTCCCTTTTTGCCCTCTCTGGGAAAAGGGGCGCCGGTTGCATGCCGGGGGAGTCACCCCCAAAGCCTCAGGAGTTATTCATCAGGATGGCTCTGGTGGAAGGGCGCCAGGTGTCTCCGAAATGGGTGCCTGTGCTCGGGATGGACGCTGGCAACCCCTTTGGGCTGGGTCTGACTTACAAAGTGGGTTGAGTCTTGCACCCCGCTTTTCAGCCCCGAGGACGTGCCGCCCTGGGCTTTCCACCCTCGCGCGTTCCGGCGGGAGCCCGCTGCGGTGTGAGTTACTGGACCGGGCTGCCTGCCGGTGTCCTTTGCCCTTTTCCGGTCGGGTCTGGGCTTTACTTCTTAAGAGCCCCCAGGGACGGGCTCCGCAGGCCGGTGCTGGGAGAGCCGTTCAGTGACTTTAAATCATCTTGGGAAAGGAAGCGATGAACTCGCTTTCTAGTACCGGAAGCTTCCTGCCGTGTTCAACCAGGAGCGGAGCAGCTCAGAGGAGGCCACTCGTGGGCTCCGTGGGCAGAGGGCAGGGAAGTAGCGGGGAGGTGATAGACGGTGCAAAGAGTCCAGGGTCAAGAAACTTTCACTGTTGTCCCTGGCCTGGGCCCGACCGCAAGGCAACCCAGGAAGCTATGGGGCTGGGGGCACAGTCTGGGACAGGTCTTGGGGGACGCTTTCTGCGGGTGGTACTTTCCAGTCCAACCCCACGTGGGGGTCTTGGAGGCATTTAAGCAGTGTTGGGGGTCATAGAGGACTGGCTTGGGAACGTGCAAGTTGTGAACTTAAGTGGTGATGAGCAAAACATTGTCCCCACAGAAAGGCAGGGAGATGGGCGCAGATGTGTGCAGACTTGGGCTGTGCCGAGCACAGGTGAACATCCTGTCCCATTCTGGGGTTGGCACTGCCTCCAGATTTTCTTTGGTTAAAGTTGGGTTCCCCTGGTACTGGTTTCAGCTCGCCCCTACAAGTCAGCTGGATCCGGACAGAGTAGCAGTGTTTCTCGTCTACTGGCTTCTTCTAAGCAAGGTCATTAGGGCTAAGGGCTTGTGGCCAGGTGGACCACTCCGGTCATGTGAGCTCTCAGGGCCAAGGACCAAGTGCCATCTGCTGGTAAAACTTAGAATCGTGGCACTAGGAATTTCATTCCTTCAAATGTTTGCATTAGGCACTGCGCTGGTCAAGAAGTGTACCAGCTTGGGTCCTGGGGAAATTGTGGTGCCGTGGGGATCTGTTGCACGTGATGGGTATTTTAAACATGTGCCAGGCACAGAGCTAGAAAATGACAGTTTGAAGGGGACTTCTATTTTTTTTGTTATTTAAAGTTAATTTTGGGGAAGCATACCACACCATGCTCATGAACCATTGCTGATGGTACTTGAGGAAGTCATGAGGTGTTGGGAATGGAACCCAGGACCTCACATATGTAGGTTTTGCTACCTCCCTCCCCCAGTGCTTAAAGGGATTTTAAAAGCTATTATTTTCCTGTATTTGGTATTTCTTGAACTTGCCTCACGGCATACCACATTCAGAATATTTTCCCTCTTGCTTTATTATTTTCTTTAGATCCATATACAGTTAAAACAAAATTCTGTGCTTGATTTTTTTTTTTGCCACACTTGGCAGTGTTCAGAGATTACTCCTGGCTCGGTGCTCAGGGGTCACTTCTAGTGAAGCTTGAGTGACCATATAAGGTATCAGAAGTTGAAACTGGGTCAGATTATCCCTCTGACCCCGTGTTTGATCTATTTGAACTTCTTCATGTTATCAAATTGTGTACATATAAAAGATATTTTTAATAATATATCTTAGGGCAGGATTCAATCCTGGCATCCCATATGGCCCCTGAGCACTGCCAGGAGAAATTTTTGAGTGCAGAGCCAGGAGTATCCCCTGAGTATTGCCAGATGTGGCCCCAAAACAACAACAAACAAAAAAGTCATATAACTCAGAACCTAGCTTTATCGAACCTGAATAGTTCAGTCTACTTTGCTTCTTCTTCTTCTTTTTTTTTTTTTAAATTAGGGGCCATCGCCTGTGATGCTAAGTTCAGTAGAGCAAGCTTCATGGTTACTCTGGGGGGGGGGGTCACAGGATCACAGTTTGGCAGTGACAGGTCAGGGATTGAACCAAGGGCCTGGGCTCTACTATTTACACTAGCTCCCTGGCCTACTTCTGACTTTTTCGTTGAAATTTCTCTATAAATTTGCCTCCCAGTCTTCAGAGTGAACCATCATCCTGAGTTTACTTCTGATTTTGATTTGTTTTTATGCCATTATTGCAGATGCATGTGTTCATAAGAGAAACAATATTGCCATGGAGCATCTTAGTGAATAAGTGATACCAGATGGGACCCCAACCTGCTTCCTCTCTACCCCTGTCATTAGATTAAAAACAACTTTTCCTTCTCAATAGATTTTCGAGATTTAGTCACATTAACTTAACTAGCTCAGGTTTATTCATATGTTAATGGTTGTATATTATGACACTGTCCAAATATACTTCAGTTTAAGTACCCATCTTCTTGTTTTTGGACATTTCTCTGAGCTATGTTTTTAAAAAATTTTTACTATTACTCGTGGTCCTGAACTTATTTTTCTGCATTTTTTCCCAAGGAAACTTTGTATCAAAATTGAGTGTTGAAAATAGTATACTTGAGGCTAGGAAGATAATACAGTGTGTGGGGAGCTTGCCTTGCATGTGACTGACCTGAGTTTAATCCCTGGCACCCCATTTGGTCCCTGGAACCTGCCAGAAGTGATCCCTGAGCACAGAGCCAGGAGTAAACCCTGGGAACTGCCAGATATTGCCCAAAATAAAACAAAAGGAAAAATTCTGGAACTGTAGTGATAGTGGGGAGGGCACTTGCCTTGCACATGGTCAAACCAGGTTTGATCCCTAACACTGCATATGTTCCCTGGAATCCTTCCAGAAGTGAACCTTGAGCTCAGAGCCAGGAGTAAGTCCCCATGACTGAGTATGCACCACTACTCTCCTTCCAAAAAAATGAAAAGAAAAAAACCCACCAAGAAATAGTACCATTTGGGGCAGATAGTACAGTGGGTGAGTCTTTGCCTTGCTTGTGGCTGACCTGATCCCAAGCACCCCGAAGAGTCACTGGCGCCTGCCAGGACCCCCAATTTTTTTTAAAAGTGTGGCCCAATTATTTTGGAAAAATGTGGCTGCAATTTTTTTTAAAAAAGATGACGTAAATAGAATTAGTTTTAAAAAGAAAGAAGTAGTTCTAAAGAGGAATGAATCAGCAAGGACCCTCAAGACCCCAGGGAGGAGACAAATGGGGCCACCCCCTAAGACAATCAGCCTCGAATGATGGCAGTGGCCAACAGTCAGGGGGAAGAGATGTCTGGGGTGACTTTACACCAAGGAGGGGACATTGCATCTGGGAGTGTCGGAGTATGCGAAGGATTTCAGTTGGCAGAGGAGAGAGGAAAGGGAGGCTTTCTAGGCAGAGCAGCTTAATCGGAGGCTTCCAAATGTGACCATAAATGGCGCAGCTGGGCATCAGCCAGCCTCACATCCTTGGAAGAGCCCAGCACTGACTGTGGACAGTCTCAGACATGAGCAAAGATTGGGGAGACATGCTTACCCACTGGCGGCCTCTCACAAAGGAGTGGTCTGACTAGCACCTGTCCCTGTCAGCTAGATGGTGCTGGGTCTTGGGGTTCGCTGAGAGGGGTTCCCGGGTTCAGCCAAGACTCAGAACCACAGATGTCTGCCTTCACCAGTCAGGTCAGCTGCTCTCGAGCCGGCCAGAGCCAGCAGGTCTCTCTCCACTGACCACTTCCTGAGCCTGTGGCTGGGACCAGTCCTGACGAGAAAGGATCCTCCAAGCTCCCTGCTGGGTATCTGACTCCCTGCTCACTATCCCAGAGAGCGGTCTCACTGCTAACCTGGCAGCCTTTGATTCTGGCCAGCCCTTCCGGGGGCTGTAATGACCTTAAGGGACCCACGTGGCTGCAGCCCCTCAGACACCCCTGCTTCCTCGCCCAGCCCTCCCCAGTCTGCTCACCGCCCTGAGGGTGGGAAGGAAGCAGACCCTTCCAGGAGGTTCCCAGAAACCCAGCAGAGGAGTGTGTACCCCGGAACCAGGAGAACAGGATCCTAGCAGGAAGCAGAATTTCGCAGCCCAGTAGCTGCTGAAGGCACTGGTCCATAGAAGCTTCCAGGCGGCCACAGTGGCATAACTCTGGGCCAACGGGACATCCTGGGAGGCAGCTGGGTTGAAAGGGCAGCTTTCAAAAGCTGCAGGGATTTATTCTCAATGTTTTATAAGGCTCTCTATGCCACACAAATGTGGGGATTCACTCAAATGTCTAAGTCACCCCATATACTCGCCATGCTGGCCACAGGGGCAGCATAGAGCCCCCTGGCTCTGACCTTTGTCCAGTTCCATGCCCTGCACCCCACTCCTCCAGTCTCAACATATTGGAAAATACTTTCTTTTCCTTCGGGGTTTTTGGAGCACACCACCGTGCTCAGGACTTCCTCCTGTCTCCATGCTCAGGGGTGACTCCTGGTTGTGGTAGTGCAGTGCTGGGGGTTGAGGCAGGATTGGCCGTGTACAATGCAAGAGCCCTACCCACTGTGCTATCTCCTTCGCCCTGGAATACAGTCTCGAATGACCTTGATTGAGTTCACAAAGCCAGAGCCCAGCCCAGCCTGTGCCAGGGAGGCAGGAAATGCCCAGAAGTCTCCAAGAGGGGCCCCTTTGTCGGGGTCCTGGCCAGTCGACCCTGACACACTGGAGTATGATCCCCCAGAGTCGCCGGACTTACTCCCTATAGGAGAGGGAGTGGGCAGGAGAGACGCCTCTGCCCTGGCACTCCACACACTGTGGACTCCAGCCGCCTCAGAAAACCACACGGAAGGGTGAAAGCTGGTGGTCAATCAGCAATCCGTTTATTAGCTCTCATATAGGGGGCAGTCCACATATATCACATTTACCTCGTCAGACCTAGTACAGATGATAATGATTTACACCTTCCCTTCCCCCCACCCTTCTGGTGTATCAGCTCAGGCAAATGGTAACTGTTACATCCCTCATCCTCAACCAGGGTGCCTATGTGTGTGGAGTGCTGGAGCAAGCCCGTGGGCCCCGTGAACAGGCCGGCTCTTGCTTTCAGGAGCAGGGGATTTGGTCAAAGTCTCAGGCTGGCTGCCGAGACCTCCAACACCCCTTTAGCACTTCGACACCCACAGCTTTGGGCTGAGAGTCAGGCGGGTGAGGGAGACCAGCCTTGCCTGAGCCTGAGAGCCCAGTTTGGGCCAGTGTCATGAGTGGGCGCTTTGGCAGCGCCCAGGGGAAGCTAGGGGGGATGGGCTCCCTTCCTTAACTGCCCAACACTTGCCCTGAGAAGCTCCTCCTCCACAGAGAAGAACCCGCTTGAGTGCTGACCCTTGCCGTTCCCACCCAGTACATAGTCTAGTTTGATTGCTCATTTTGTTTTGGAGGGAGGCATGCCCGGGATTGTGAAGGGTCACTTTTGCTAGTGTCCAGGGGACGATATAGTGCTGAGGGTTGAACCTCCTACCTGTGTCCCCACCTCTTTTAAATTTGGGCCAGACCCAGCTGTGCCTTGAGCCGTGCCGTGAGCCTCATGGTTTGGTACTTGGAGGTCCCTGGGGTCACAGAGCTGGGCCCCGGCTTCTTGGGCCCACAGCTCTGCCCAGGGGCCATCCATCTGTGGGTGGGTGACACGGTGAGGCAGCTCTGTGTGGCTCTCAGCTTCACACGGGGACCAGCATTGCTGGGCCAGGACACCCGTGTTTATCTGGGGGAGTCGCGATGGCATGTCCTTAGGGTGCGGGCAGCCAGGGTGCCTCTGAACTTGTTCCGGGTCGTCTTCATGCCTCAAGGTCCTGTTGTGGCCACCAGAGGAGGGCACCCTGTCTGAGGGCTGTCCCTACCCACCCTCTTCTCTCCTCACCCGTCGGCATGGGCAGGTCCCCAGCTTTGTGTGCAGAGAATGAGGGGCCCCTGCATGGCATGCAGAGACCCCCTCAGATCCCAGCATAGATCCACAGCGTAGATCCCCATGCATGTCTGGGGGTTCTGCCAGGCTCTGGAGATTGAGGGGGGGTACCCCGGGTCTCTGTGAGTTGCTCCTCTGAGCTGATCTGTTGGTGCCCTGCAGGAGGAACGTGTGTGGGGGACAGTGCTGCCCAGGCTGGACGACAGCGAACAGCACCAACCACTGCATCAAACGTGAGTACCCCCTCCCTCCCCCCAACAGTGAGCAGAGACCCCAGAACCCAGGGGTCCAAGGCACACATGTGAGAGATCTCTCATCTGGAGGTGGGGGGGTTGTTCTCTCCCACCACCCATGGCTGTGCCTTCTGGACTTTGGAACCCAATGCCTAACAGAGATGGGGGAATCGGGGAGCCCCTCCTGGGCCTCTCTAGCCCCCACCCCCAGGTCTTGGGGCCAACACCTGGGAATTCTACTCACTGTCCCGCCTAGAACCGCCTCTGCTGTCTGCTTGGCCCCAATTTCCTTCCTGCCTCCGGACTCCCCCGGTGGCCCTGTGCAGTGAGGTGTCTGGCCAGCCCTCTGGGGCCCCGGCCCTGATGGAGGCCTTTGTCTTGGTACTCCTGAAGCCCCCGAGCTGCCAAGATGGGGCTCCCTGAGGAAGGGTGCTGGGTCTCTGCCTCTTGGGGTCTCCGGAAAGGTGTTGAAATGCGTCCCAAAGAGCAAAGGCAAAGGGCTAGACTCAGGAGGGTCACTTGTCCTTGGTGTTTCTCCTGCTGAACATGGTGTGCCCAGAAGAGAGGGTGACACCTCTCTGGAGGGGAAGCTGGGGGGACCTGGAGCTAGAAGCCAGGGTGGGGGGACCAAACAATTTAGGTGATTCGAGCCTCTCTGGGCCCACTGAGCAGAGTGGGGGTTCCATCCCCCCCGAAGCACTGCAGAGGGAGCCTCCCAGAGTTGCATGCACCCCCAAGTCCTCGAGGGTCTTGTTCAAGTGCAGATGCTGTTGCGGTAGGGTCACTGTGAGCAACGGGACCTTGGCGGAGGAAACTCGGGGCTGGGGAACCGAGCAGAAGGGTGTGGAGATGGGGGCGGGAGCAGGGCGTCGGCGTCCAAGCCGCATCTTGAGAGTCTGTTTCCCCGGTGGCTCGGGATTTCCCATGGCCACTGTGTCAGATGGAGTCTCCCTCTGGGGAGCTGAGGTCGTGCGTGTCCTGGTGTAGCCTCGCCCTTCCCACTCTGCCCAGGGGGGGAGACGTGGTTGGGGGGGAGGACGTCCGTCCCTCTGCCCTTCCCCGCCCCTTGCTCCCCTGCTGCTCTGGACCCTGACCCTGCACACAGCCTGGCTGTTCTCCTGGAGGAAGGAAGAGCCAGTGGGCTAAGCCTTCCCCCTTGGCGCTGCTGCCCACTGGGGGCTGTGCCCCCTCCCTCCGCCCAGAGCACTGCGATTGTGGCTATTTTGCTGTTAATGAGCTTAACGAGAACCACGTGGGCCGTGGGGTTTGGCCCCGGATGGCGGGGCTGAGAGGGAGCTCTGCAGAATGTGGGGGTGCCTGGCTCTACACCCTGCTGGCCGGCCCCCTACTCTGTGCCCCCCCCATCCTTCCCCACAGCTGCCCTGCTGGCAGAAGCTGCAGCTGCCCTGCCAGGGAATGCTCCGGACTCGGCCCTGCAGTTTCACACATGTGGGCACCTCCCCCAGCAGGAAAGGGGGCGGCAACACCCCCCCCACTGCCAGGATTGGGACCGGATCTGCCCCCTGGTATTGGGCTGGTATCTCTGGGCCCACCTGCTGCCCTCCCGGGCCCCCCTCGGTTCCTTGCACCTAGCCCCAGGTTGTTGGAACACCTCATTAGGCCCTCTCCTGTGGCCTCATCCCTGTCCAGCCACTGGACCTTGGGGGGGGGCACCGTGCCTGTGGTTGACCATCACCGGAAACCAGCCCCTCTGTGCGTGTTTAGGGGTTTGTGAAGACAGCAGACTGGGGCCTGGCTGGCCCAGCTGAAGGGCAGACGGGGGAAGTGTGGGGTGCCAGGGTCCTGCAGGGTGTTTGGCTTGGGTTTGGCAGGGATCTAGCCCTGGTTCTCCCCTGTGCCAGGCCGATACTCTACTGCCGAGTGCCTCTCTGGCCAGGTGCCTGGGTCCCGCGCGTAGTCTGGGCCTTGAGACAGCTGTGCTGTGTCCCAGACAAGCTCGCCCCGGCACTACCCTGACACACGCATTCCCGGAGCCCTGGCGGAACAGGATGGGAACATTCTCTGACTCGCGGAAGTCCAGTCTGGATGCGCAGGGCCAGGTTGTTTTGTGGGTGGGGAGGGCAGAAGGGGTTCCCTGCAGGGGGCAAGGAGGGGCCCGGGGCTGCCTGTCCTCCCCCGCACACACACACACATACACACACACACACACACACACACACACACACACACACTGAGCACCCCCAGCAGTCAGGCTCAAGGTGATGGGCTTTAGCTTCTGCAGCCGACCCTAGGAGTCAGTTGCAGGTTTGAATCCCAGTTGTGGTCTCCGGCAAGTGATTGTCCTTCCTCTAGTCATCAAAGTTCACCCCTATGTCCCTGCCCTGCCTGGGATCCTCTGAGAACGCCCAGAGAGAGGGCTGCGATCAGCTCTGGGGCCATCCAAGGATGCTTACAGGCAGGGGGGGGGGCTGCGTCTTCCCCATCTTCGTGTGGGGAGCTGTGATTTGATAGTGGATCGCAAGAGGCTGGAGTACTTTGTGACTCAGCTTCATCTGGATCATGGGGTGAGCATTGGGCCCTGCCTGTGAGTCACACGAGGGATTGGGGGGCAAATGTCCCCCTTGAGGGCTGGTGTGCTCTGTGCGCCCCATTCGTGCCTCATGCCTAGCCCTGATCTTGAGGGCAGCAGTGGTGGTGGTTTGTGATCCCCAGCCCGGGGCACTGAGGCCAGAGTGCCTCGGGACCAGCCCTTCCAGAACACTCCCCGGTATTTCAAGAGGGGTCTGGCTCTCTTGGGGCAGCCACAGAGCAGCGCCCTCGGCTCTGCAGTGCAGGGTTCTAGCCCCTCCGCTGTCCTTATTTGGGCCGCTGCCTTGGTTTTGCACAAAGCACTTTCCTGCATTGTGCCCCCGCCCCTGGTATGCCCACTCCCTACATCCCCACCGTGCCCATCTCGCTGACCCAAAGGAGGAGACTGACCAGCTAGGTACGAGCCCAGCTCTGGAGCCAGACCCCGTGGTTCACAGCCTTCTGCTCCACGTCCTTACACCCAAGGCTTGCCGCTGGCTCTCTCTTAGCCTCAGTTTCCCCACTTGACCCAGGGGCTTGGAAGTAGTCCAGGCACATTTCTAAATAAAGAGACACATGCGAGGGTGCTGGAGAGGTAGCACCGTGTGTGAGGCACTTTGCTTTGCACACAGTTGACTCCAGTCCCACTCCTGAACACACTGGGAGTGACCCTGCTGCCTAGAGCAGGGGGCGTCTTCAAGCATCACTGGGTATGACCTCCCACAAAGTCCAAAATAGCACTGCAGCACTGTCCTCCCGTTGTTCATCGATTTGCTCGAGCGGGCACCAATAATGTCTCCATTGTGAGACTTGTTATTACTATTTTTGGCATATCGAATATGCCACGGGGAGCTTGCCAGCCTCTGCCATGCAGGTGGGATACTCTCGGTAGCTTGCTGGGCTCTTCGAGAGGGACAGAGGAATCAAACCCAGGTTGGCCACATGCAAGGCAAACGTCCTACCCGCTGTTCTATCGCTCCAGAAAACCCAAAATTAAAAAAAAAGGGTGCCTATAAAGAAGCAAGCACTTTCCTCATGGTAAGTGCTGGACACATGTTAGGGAGAAGGACAGGCCAGACCTGGGCAGTGCAAAGACTGCAGGGCTCCGAGGAGGAACACCCGGACACAGTATTGGCAGAGAGCGCACTGAGCAGGGGCCCAGAGAAATAATCATGCAGCTTCAGGGGAAAATCTTTCACCTTCCCAGGGAGCAGGTGGGCACCCCAGGCCTCTGTTGCACTGAGTGTTTAGGATGCTCTGAGCCTGAGCTCCAGAGCCTGCCACTGCCCCTTAATAACAGCCCGGCGTGGCCCCCTCTATCTACGTGTGCTGCCTTGCCCTTCAGGGACCTGGTTATTTTCTTCTCCACTCCCGGGTCCCGGCTCCTTCTTTCCCACCCAACATCATTATGTTGGGCTATCCCAGAACTTGCCCTCAGACCTTCCTAGTGGCCTCTGCACAGAGGGGGGAAGCCCTGGGGGCCATACTGAGCATGAGTTGTCCCCCTCGATTGAGCCCCACAGACACTGCACCTTGACAGCAGCGGCTGTCGGGGGGTGCTTGTGCCCGGGGCCAGCTAAACACCTGAACTCCCTTTCACCCTGCCAGTGGCCCTGTGCTGGTCTTTCCTGGTCTTTCCCAGGTCCCTCTGGCCCTTTCTCCTCAGCCCAGCAACTCCCCATTGGGTTTCCCAGGACTGGGTCCCGGGCCCTCCCCCTCCTAGCCACCCCCCCCCCGCCCCCATCGGCCTTTCGACGCCCCTCCTGGAGTGATCTAATGCATTCCCGCGCGTGTAAACATGCGGCGCGGACACCGCCCAGACGGGGAGATCTGTCTTCAGCCAACCTCGGGCCGCCCTCCAGCCTCCAGCTCGCTGCCTGCCTGCACCACTTAGGCTCTCGGGGCCTCCCAGACCTGGCAGTCCCAGCCTGTCCCAAACAAGCTCTGGATGTCGCTCCCTCTCAGCCGTCTCGCCTGCCAGGCTCGCCCACGCTGTTCTCCGGGCACCCCCAGCTACCTGACTGCTCAAGTCAGAATCCTGGGGACCCTTGGGGACCCCCCCCACACATTACTTGCTGGGGCTTTCTGTACAAACCATCCCCACGCCCTGCATGTTTGACTTCCATATCTTGGGAAACCATTTGCTTCTCCTGTCATACCTCTTGCCTAGGGAGCAAGCAAGCTGGTCTGAGTGAAGAATGCAGGGACAGGGCCCTGAACCCTGGCCTCCTGCTGGTGTAATGCCGAGCTCAGCCCAGGGAGCTAGCACACCACCGCCCGCACTCCAGCTCTCTGCTGGCACCCAGCTGGGGGCCCCAGCCTCCTCTCTCAGCCCCTGCACCCTGCTCCCAGCCAGGGATCTGGAATGTGCCACCTCCAGGCTGTCTCCTGGATCGACTGAGCTCCCCGCTCCCACCCCGATGGCATTCACTCTGGACCTCAGCCCATGTCTCCTCTGTCACCCACGCCCTGGTGTCGGGTGTCCCTATTTGTCTGCTTGCTTTGCGACAGTCTCTTGCACTTAAAAGCTCCAGGAGGAAAAAGGACAGTGCGTGCCTGGCTTGGCTCATTGTCCTGGGCACGGTGTCCATGTCGAGGACACGGTCATGTGGGGGGGGGTGGCACTGAGGCTACAGAGGGAAAGAGATTGGCCCAAGGTCCTGCAGCCAGAATTCAAGCCGACCACTGGCCGCTCTGTCCTGTGTTTCTACCTTGACCTTGGCTGGACTGTGGGTGCAAATATGACCCTTCCCTCATGACGTTTGGGGGGCTGGTCATGGAGCCAGTGGGGCCGCGGGACTTTGTGCCCCTTCACTCTCCCCAGGGGGAACATCTGGCACTGCGGCCTCTAAGGCTCCCAGCCAGGCATGTGTGTGTGCATGTATGTGTGTACATGTGTATATGTATATACCTGTGATGTGTGGGTGTGCATGCATGTGTGATTGTGCATGTATGGGCATGTGTGTGAGTATGCATGCATGTGTGCATGTGAATGTGTGCATGTGTATGTGCATGTGTGTGCGCATGCATGTATGTATGTGTGTGAGTGTGCATGCATGTATGATTGTGCATGCAGGTGCATGTGTGTGAGTATGCATGCATGTGTGCGTGTGTACATGTGAATGTGTGCATGTGTGTGCATGCATGTGTGTATGTATGTGTGAGTGTGCGTACATGTGCCTGTGTATGTGCACGTGAGCGTGCATGATCATGCCTGTGTGTATGTGCGCATGTGTGTGCATTGTGTGTGAGTGTGTGTACATGTGTGAGTGTGAGTATGCATGTGCATGTGTGTGATTGTGTGTACATGTGCCTGTGTGAGTGTGAGTATGCATGTGTACGTGTGTGCATGTGTGTGTACATGTGCCTGTGTGAGTATGTATGTGCACATGTGTGCATGTTTGTGCGAGTTTGTGTGGATGTGTCCACATGAGTGTGAGTGTGTACATGTGCCCGTGTGCGTGTGAATATATATGTGCGTGTGTGTGTGTGTATGTGTGTGTGTCTTCTTCTTTGATGCAGGAGGTAGGGCAACCCCTAGCCTATCCAGTGATGTTCTCCCTCACGCCTAGCAGAGTCTCTCTGCCCCAGTCCCGGCCCCCAGCCTCAGACTGGCCCAACATTGCAGCATTTGTTAATGCGATTAGCAGGGCGGTCCGAGCTGAGGGGCTGGGGCCAGGGTCTGACTCACACCTCCCCTTCCTCCCCTCCGGCCGCCAAACAGTAGAGGCCCCTTGGCCTGCCAGACAGCGTCTGCGGAGCTGTGCAAGGGGCCAAGAACTGCATCTTTCTCTCATTAGAGGCTTTTATGCGAACACAACTGCTATTTTGGAGCTGGGCACTTAGCCGGCCCCTGAGCCCCTGTCCAGTTTCCAGCCACCCCCGAGCTGTGGTCCGGGCTCAGCTGCGGTCAGCCTGAGGCCCTGACTTCTCCACAAGCCTGGGAAGGCCACTGGGCAGAGCGTGCATGGAGAGTGAGGTGTCCAACACACATTCTTGGACACCCAGGGTGTCTGGGACACACTGGGACTTCCCTGGCCTTGGGGGTCTCTGATATTAGGGCCCCCTCTGTGTGAAAACCAATGACCAAGGCTGTGTAGAACCAGCTTAGGCCACAGACAGAATCCTCACGGTGTGCAAATCCAGAGACCAACAGGAGAGAGCCTTGGTGGGCTTCCCTGGGAAGGACTGAGGTCAGTGGTGAGGAGGGGCAGGGACTGGCCTCAGTGCGGAAGGCGACAGGGCTCCATCTCTGAAGGGGATACTGCGGACCAGAGAGAAAGTACAAGAATTAAGGCAACTCACCTTGCATGCAGCCGGCCCAGGCTTGATCCCTGACACCTCCTATTGTTCCTGAACACTGCCAGGAGTGACTCCTAAGCACAGAGCCAGGAGTAAGCCCTGAGCACACCTGGATGTGACCTTAAGCTGCCCCCTTCCCTTCAAAACTCAAAAGGGGACCAGATGCTGGTTGCCAAGGCCCTGCCCCACTGACCCAGGCTGAGGAGAGAAGGTAGTTTAACCTGGCCTGGCATAGCAGACCTTTGGGTGTTGGGGAGTTGATCTGGACCCAAGGCTCATCTCCCCAGAAAAGAAGGGGCACACTAGAAGGAGGAGGGGGCAGGCTTGAAGGGCCCTCTCTAAAACTAGTGTCTTATCAAATCAGATTAGATGAAGGGAGTAGGGGGCTCTGGGAGCCAGAAAGGGCTAATGATGAAATGAATGCTGGACTGGGTGCATCTGGAGAGGGGACCCTGCGGCCTTCTCTCTAATCAGGTCTTCACTGACGGGGCCTTTCCCATAGGGCAAGGGTCATGGCCAAGTTTACAAGCAACCTGGCTTCAGTCGCTGGGACTTGCATGGCTTTGTTTGTTTGCTTTTAAATAACTCGGAATGGATCACATACTTATTTATTTTTATGGGTTTGTTTTGAATCACCGTGAATTACAAAGTTACAAAGATATTTGTGACTGAGTTTCAGGCATATATTGTTCCAGTACTGATTCCTACCCTCCACCAGTGTCCCTGTATTTGTGTGTGTGTGTGTGTGTGTGTGTGTCTGTGAGCCTGGGGATCAAACCCAGGAACTCATACATGCAAAACATGTGCTCTCCCTCGACCCCTCTCTGAACTGCAACCCCAACCCCTATCATGTTTTTACCAAAAAGCTTCCAAACGTTGTGAAATAGAAGTTTCTCTGATGACAGAGATGTTCTGGATCTTGCTGTTCAACATGATAGCAGAGGCCACATGTGGCCCGTGTGAATTGGGAGCGGAGTTTTTGGTTTTGTTTGGGGGCCACACCTGGTGGTGCTCAGGGACTACTCCTGGCTCTGTGCTCCGAGGTGCTGGGACGCTTGGAGGGACCATATGTGGATCGAGCCCGAGCCAGAGGAGCGCGAGGCAAGCAGCCTCCCCGTTGTACCCTCACTATGGCTGGGAGCGGATGCTCTAACGTGGTCATTAAATTCAGTCTGTTTCACTATAAATAGCCATCGTAGCTCTGGCCCCCCAGCGAGTGGCTGTATTGAACACTGGCGTTTTCAGAGAGCCCAGAGCGCTGTCACAGACATCAGCTCTTGGAGTCTGGAATCGTGTCCAGTTAGTGGCTGAGACCATGGTGGAGGCCTATGAGAGGACACTCCCATGGTCACACCTCTGGGTCCTCCTGCCTTCCACCACAGAGGCACTGGTAGGTGCTTGGGGTGGCTTGAACAATGGGAGCTGTTTCCAGAAACTTCTCCAGGCTCGCCTATACAGCTTTGGTCTCCTCCCATGGGTAGGGGTTTTGTGTGGAAAATCTGAGCAAAGTTGCTCCACTGTGTCTGGAACCGAGAGAAGGTAGAAGGGGGCACGGCGCCATCTGTTTCTTACTTTCAAAGCCATTTCAGGAGTTTTCTTCTTGGCATCCTGCTCACCCCACAGAGCTGAACTCCCCTAGCTGAAACTTTCCACAGGCCCAATTCTCAGCGAGGAGGGTGGTGCCAGGCAGCATGCAAGAGAAAGACCAAGTAGTGAGGCTCAAGTTATGAATGGCCGAGGTCAGGGACATTGGAGCCAGCAGTGCCTTCTGGCGGCTGGGGCATGCCAGGGTCTGTGGGGAAGTCCTGTCTAGAGAAGACTAAATAGTGGACACGGCGGCGTCAGGAGTGATGACCCAGCCCTGCAGCCCACCACCATGGCTGTTCATGTCTCCCCATCGGGTGTGACCTTTGCTCCTGAGCAGTGTGGGAGGGCAGGGCTCTGGAGACAGAGCACATGGGCTTCTGGGACAGCGCGAACAAAACGCCTGGACTTCCGGGTCTTCCTCTCCTCCCTCCCCCTCCCCCCAGTCCTGTCTATAAACTCCCCGACATGCGACGCTCCCGTCCTTCCAGTTATGAAATCTGCACTCATTTGACATAGGAATGGTTTGCTTTGCTCGCCCTGTAACAAAGCGAGCTGTAACAGTCGTAGCTACTGTCGCTTGCTTCTTCCCAGCCAGTGGGCAGAACCCTGTGAGCCTGGGTTTCATGCAGCCCCGGTGAGCTACGCCAGAGCATCCTAGGAACAGACGCATGGATGCCAGTTTTTCCTTTTTTGCCCAGTGTGGTTACTAGAAATACAAACTACCGTTTGTCATCACCTTTAAAGAGAACATATTAATACTTTTTTTTCTTAAAGTAGCAAAGACATAATCTCAGATGAGACACTTTTATGTGGAAAATGCCAGGGAACTTTTCATTTCTCTGATTTTATGGCAGGCCCATGAGAACTGCTGTAGAACTGACTGGAGAAGCCACCTTTTGGGGCCATGTGGGTGTGACTTTAGGGGGAGGCGAGGTAGAGCAGAAGCATTGATGGCCTAACCCTTTAATGTGTATTCTCCACTCAGTAAAATCTTTCTTTCTTTCTTTCTTTCTTTCTTTCTTTCTTTCTTTCTTTCTTTCTTTCTTTCTTTCTTCTTCTTCTTCTTCTTCTTCTTCTTCTT
>JAOXYA010481111.1:0-16325 GCA_028565675.1 Sorex palustris | reverse complement strand
TAACATATGCCTCAGAGACCTGAGTCCTATGAAAACAGGATGAGAACATTATTTGGGTATCCCAAAGAGGAATCGAAAGAGCTAAGCTTGGAATATCACATTTCACTCAAGTGAGAGAAGGAATCCGAAGTTCCGACCTCCATTGACGCTCAAGAATCAGGGACATTTTCTTGTTTGCCAAGGTGTCGAAAATCAGATGGGTCGGACACGTAAAGCGATTTGGAGATGACTGCTGGACTAGAGCTGTTACCGACTGGATTCTATGGGATGTCGAAAGGATGGGTGGCTGCCCACCTACGAGATGGTCAGACCTCTTCATCAAAACCCTGGTGCACACTCGAGCAAATCGATGAATAATGGGATGATAGGTGATACAAGTGATATAGGTCTGATTCATCACTGTCTTGCATTCAATAATATGTAATAAGTAAACACATTATAAAATTAGTCAAACTTAAGGAAGTGGAAAATTAGCCAATAAACCAAAACTGGTCAAACTTAAGGAAATGACAAATTAATCTATATACATATATTTTAATCCAACAATGTCTACTGATTGTGTACGGAGAATAATTTCTATGCTAGTTTCTATGGGGACGCAAATGAGAATGATATGTTTCCCCACAAATATTGAAAGGCATACATGTACATAAACTGTAAAAGATCATGGTAAAAATGCCAAAATTTATTCACAAGATCGTATGACTAAGTTTGGCAATTTAATAATGCAGAGACAGGTCAGGAGGCTTTAGGTAGGGAATGATATACCTAGATTCAGTTTTAAAGAAAAGGCTTTCCTAACTCTAGAGTATAGATATATTATTGCCCTAGTAAAAAGAATATCAAACTGGGGCTGGAGCAATACTATAATAGGGCGTTTGTTTTCTCTAGGTACTTATGGAGGTACTTCATATGGTGTCCTGAGTCCACCAGTATTGATACCTATGCTCAGAACCAGGAGTAAGTCTTGAGTACCTCTGAGCACTTCCAGATTAACAGAAAAACAAAAACAAAAAGACCAAAATAAGGTTAACTTATATAGAGTTGTGTATTTTGTGACAACAAACTATTGAGAAAATAACTTATAACCTACTAAGTTAAACTATTTAGATATAGGATAACACTGTTCTGTCCTTTCTGCATAGCCTCAGGTAGTTTAGGTTTATTGGGTTGCACCCATCACAGTGCTCATATTCCTCTGTTTTTATTTATAACTTCTTTCTTTGTACCCTGTTGACTTGTAATATTGTTTTTTTCTTCTCCGTAATTCCTTTGCATAGTTTGTTCAGAGCAATGTCCTTTTTGTATGGACACAAGAAGACAGCATATGCTATGCTTTTGTAACATAACTCTCAGTGATATTTTCCTCCTGGGCATCTGTTCTCTCATCTAAGCCTCAGCTGCCCTTACTTCATAGCACTCCCGCAAGCAGTGTCTTGATAAGGGTCTGGATGGAACCAGGGCAAGCGATAAGCTATGTGCTACCCTGACATCGAGATGGGCCTGGCCAAAATGCCATAATGCTTAGCTATAAGTTATGAGCTTGGTCATGGACAAATGCTGTCATGATCCAAAAAGTAATAACCAGATTTGGACCTGGCTAGGATTAGGAATGATTAATCTGGCCTGAGCACTGTAGTCTGTGTCTGTGGCAAGATGTTCCCAGGAGAGCTGCCCTACAAACCTCAATGTTATCTCTTACTGTGTCCATACAAAAATAACTAGTATTAAGATGTTGATAGAGCTATTAGACTAAGGAAAAGAGAAAAACACCTCAAGGGGTATTTTGCCCTTGGGCAGACAGGAAGGGCTTTGGAATATCTCTTAAGTGATGTTCCCTTTGAACCTGGTGGGCCCTCAGGAAGGGTTTCCTTATGTTGATTTTGCTACCAGACTGGGTGCCGAGTCAGCCCAGAGGGCTGGGGAGTTGGAGAGGAAGAGAGCTGGAGAACAAGAGAGCTGGTAGGAAAGAGAAGGGAGTTGGAAAGGCAAGAGAGTTGGAGAGAGTGGAGAGAGCAGGGCGGTAAGATCGACTGCGGAGAGAATAGCAAGGGGGACAGAGAGAGAAGAATGTAGAAGAACACAGGGGCAGGCACGTGGAGAGAACCCAGGCTGTGAGATGGACCATGGAGAAATGAGCGAGAAAGACAGAAGGAGACAGGAATGAGGGGAGTGTGAGACTAGAATGGGAGGCTCAGGGAGACCCGGCAGGCGTGTGGGGAGAATGGAATAAACGGTAACTGATCAATCAACCAGATTGGACCTCATTTCATCCACCATCTGCCCCAGGGCCCCAGCCGCCCTGGCTGCTCCGGCCCACTCTGAATGCAGGCAGCTAGGGGAAGAGCTGTTGGGGTCTCCCCTGGTCGCCCTCAGAGATTTTACACTTAGGGATATAATATACCTATTGAAAATGTATATCATATTTGTATTTACCCCAGTTGGGGATATTAAATTTATTTAAGATAATCTAATCTTCCTCCTGAAACCAAAGAAACTGTCACAATGAAGAGTGCTGTCTATATGGACTAAGATATTACAATCTTACGCTTCAACTGGTCTATTTTTAGGGCTCTACAGAGAAACAATCTGGTATGGAGAGAGAAAGATAGAGATAGTGGGACAGTGACAGAGGGATCCAGGGACAGGAGAGACCATGGAAAACAGAGAGGGGAGGAAAAGGAAAGAGTGAGAAAGGTGAGGGACAGAAAGAGAGAGATAGAGTGAGAGAGAGAGGACAAAATTGGGGGAATAGGGAAGAAACTGGTTATAGGAATTGGTGTGCCTGGTTTAGGCTACTAAGAAGTCTTTCTGAGACTGTCCTCCTGCCAACCATAGGCTTGATGGCGTCACAAAGGGTATTAACTGTTTTATTTCACACCTTCTGCCCTCTATATTCAACATTCCAGCCCCTCCTGTGCATTCATACTGGAAACCTTTCAGAAGTAATTGCTTTGTGACTTTATTCTTATTCATATCAATCCAAGTTCAGGACTTTGAGAGCATTGCTCTCTTTTGTATTTTCAACTGTCTATAACTCAGAATCCCCTATTACTGATCCCACATCTTATCAAGAGACTTAGCTTTTTAGTCCCTTCACTATGACTTTAAAATCACACATTCAGTTTGTCATGGAAAATTGCCCACTTCCCTAATGCGATCGATCTCTGAATAGTCTCGTTACCTTTTGAAAACTGACTTCCACTAAGGATTCTACTTTCCTCATGGCTATCTAACACACAAGTATAACCCCTATCTATTAGTGTACAGTCAGTAATTAAAAGACAGGATCACTTTTCAGAGTTTCAGAAGAGTTTTCTTCATCTGTAAGGAAAATTACCTTCGGTGGCCATGAATTATCCTAGCTGAATTGTCACTGTCACTGTCCTCCTGTTGTTCACCAATTTGCTCGAGCAGACCCAGTAACATCTCCATTGTGACACTTGTTACTGTGTTTGGCATATAGAATACATCACGGGTAGTTTGCCAGGCTTTGCCATGCAGGCACAATACACTTGGTAGCTTGTCGGGCTCTCCGAGAGGGGCAGAGGAATCGAACTTGGGTTGGCCATGTTGGCTGCATGCAAGGCAAATGCCCTACCCGCTGTGCTATTGTTCCAGCCCAATATCTGAATTACAATTCCATTTTCTGATGGTTAAGAAGAGGCTTTCAAACAAGATGATCTCACTATCTGTGCTGTATCGAATAACTAGATGAGGAAATGTAATGTAGTAAAGGGTGGATGCCTAGATCTCCCTTGTCCCCAGAGTTTAGGGAGGAGAAGGACAGGAAAGGACAAAAATCAAGAGGAAAGGAAGAATATGAGAAAAGAAAATAATGGGGCCAGGGGTCAGGATTCAGTTATACTGTTGACGTAGAAAAGCAGGACAGCAACACTGAAGACATGAGATCTGAGCTGCAACCACCAAACCCTGTAATGCCTGTCAAGGTGTTAGGTAGAGGGTGGCAGGGGCAGGGGAGGGTGATGCAGAGGGGATGGGATATGGCAACATTATTGGAAGGAAGTTGGCACTGGTGATGGAATTGGTGTTGAAATATTTTATGCCCCAAACTCAACTATCAATAACTTTGTAAAGCATGAGTCTTTAATCAAAGAAAAAAAAACTTAAAAAGAAAAGAAAGAGTCTTTAATGTCTAAATATTTGTACATATTCACAGAGGCTTGTATGTCGACTCCCTAAATTTGTCTTCGTGGTACTCTGCATATGATCGCAAACACTTTTCTGCCAGAATTGTCTGGTTTCAATCATGGATCGATAATGTTTTTGAGACTCTGAAAATCCAATGAAAACATTTACATAAAAATAACTGAATAAGAATATGTGCTCAAAAATGACATTTCCCCCCACTCTTGGAATTCAACATGCTTGAAAATTTGTTTAGAAATATATTCCTAATTATACTTTGAATAGCATATCTATAGAG
Source organism: Sorex palustris (assembly GCA_028565675.1). Classification (NCBI taxonomy): domain Eukaryota; kingdom Metazoa; phylum Chordata; class Mammalia; order Eulipotyphla; family Soricidae; genus Sorex; species Sorex palustris. Next base: position 11,878 of record JAOXYA010481111.1, on the reverse strand, counting down.
CTCTTACGGAATAAATAATTCAAATATACATCATTGCATTTTTATGATTTTTCCTTTTATTCCACATTTGCACACTTAAACTTTAAATAACATCCACACTTGTGTATCTGGTGGGGGAACACTGAGGCCATACTTCTGGATCAATGTTTGGCTGCTCCAAACAGGGAGTGATTGAGGGAAGTGTGCAATGCAGGGCAGTGGTATGAGAAGCACATGCACTAGGTCTTTAGGCTATTAACAAGTCATATTTATAAGGTGACTAATTTTTAAGAAATCCTTTTAATTTCACACTTTTCCTCAATGCAAATAAACTATTTAGACAACTTTAATGTTATGTAATGCTCTAAATACAATAAGACTCCTATTTCAAGAGATCACCCCCAAATTAGGGAAAAGAAAGAGAGGGAGGATTAAATATACTGAAATGCAGTTTACATTTAAAAAGAAACAGTAGAATAAAGGAATTTTACTTTCAAATGTAGCATAGATTAGATTACACCTATGTCTCACACTCCAAAATTACACAAATCCAATCTTAATGGTTTCATAATGATAACATTAAGAAATTCTCAGCACACACAGTGCTAATTCCTCCTTATTTCTCCCTATTCAGAATGCAAATTAGTAATAAATGTCATTTAATTTTATAAAGTAAATTGTCTCTTTGAACCTTTACTAATTATCAAGCAAACAATATGATGATGTGAAGTTCCTCATGTTGGCTGAAAGTAGATCCACAACTGAAATAAAAAATATTCTGCTAGTAATTTTTAAGTGTTGTTGAAGTTTCTATGAAGTAACTAAATCTTCTAAATTGAAGTTGACAGATGAGAAATTTTTTAACAGTCGATAATATTACCATAATTTTCCCATCCTCTTAATCCCAAAGAATAAAGTACTTACTCCCTAAGTAAATATCTTATTATAGACTTGTTGAAAATAAGTTTAGAGACAACTTAAACAATGTGTTATATATGCCTTGAAGACTGGGAATGAAAAACCTAAAATGAATAAGCTGTGACAATTTTCCTAGTTGTAGAGTGAAAAATGACATTTGTATTGGAATAGAGCTCAATTTCTGTTGATGACAAGAACAAAATACAAATTTGTCAATGACCCAGAATAATCCTATAGAAGGAACTAGCCTGGAAGTTGTTTTAAAATTAAATTTTTCTAGATGTCAACTTTGTTATTAACAAGTTTTATTGGATTCATAAGGAAAACAGTGATGTTATGAATGAATAGAGAAGAGGAGGATACTGTGAACACCAAGGAATTGGGAATTGGGTGTTCCCAACTGTGAAAGAACCTAAGGACCCCATAAACATGACTCCTGATGGGGGGTAAATCATGGAACATACCTCATGCCCAGAGAGCAGTAGCTCTACATCATGACTGTACAATCAAATGGAACTTCTGGGGCCATAGAGGCTGGAGTATTATTCCTGAAATCACACATCTCTTGAGCAATTCCAGAAAAAACTCCTGAGCACAGAGCCTAGAGAAGACCCTAGAACTGCTGTGTATTTCCCCTTTCCCTGCAAAAAAAAAAAAAAGAATAGTGTTTCCTGAATCTGACCTCATTGTCCTCTTCTTACAATCATCTAGAAAATTAAAAAAATCACAACTATTCGGGAAGTAGTGAAAAGAAGGCATCATGCTTTTTTACCCTACAACTTGGTACAAACTGGAAAAAAGAAAACCAGCTGCAAATAAATTCCTTAGTTCATTTTTTTTCAGATTTGGTATTTCAATTACTAGACTGATTGTTTATAGAACAAAGGATTATTATATTTTCCTGGGAATGACTAGAACCACAGTAAGTTTTCAAGTGAGGCAGGGAAGAAATTGATTCATAGTAGTTGTTAGTATAGATAATGGTGGGGAAGCAGTTATTTTGCTCACAGAAACCCACAGAACATGTAATTTTAAATAAATAAATGTAAGATTTTATTTTTCTTATATAATAAAAGGTTTGACTGCAACTCTAAAGTTCACACAGTTATTAAAAGAAAATTATCTTTGATCTGCCCATTCTGTCACATACTCAGAAAATATCCCATTATTATGAATACATTGGCTATATGAATTTGATCCAACCATGATGAAAAACTAGTTACTGGCAGTATACTTATGAGACTTTCAATATTGCTTTGCATTAAATAAATTAAAGCTTAATAGAATTACTAATAATGGATGGTCAGTCTCTCAAATTTTCAAGAAAAATTACTTGCTTTTGAAAAGTGTCAGTTTTTAAGTAAGTTATTAATAAGGCAATACAGTACTAGGCCATACAGTACTAGGCCAATATCCCTCTGTACCAAATTTGCTAAATCCCAGTCTAAATTTCCTCCCACTCAATCATCTTATTATCAATATTAGAACTTCTTAAATAAAACCTTACAGAAATCTCTCTCTAATTTGTTTTGCATGAAATTTTCATATATTCTATTACGGAGAAATCATGTAAGCTCCTCCTCCCAGCATCTCCCACAGGATCCACCCTCCCCTGCCACCATCACCCCCAGAGTGCCCAACTAACTTCTCCGACCAGGTGTGTGGACCTCCAGCATCGCTTCACAGCATATCCTTAAGGTCTTTAATCATAAAACCCATAATGTCAGCACGAGGAAGTACTTTGTCTGCACCCCACATTTAAGATATTAGCTAACATAATCCTCACATTTCAACAGAGTAACAGCTGCTGAGGACAGAATCAGTGAGTTCCAAGATGAGATGTAAAGAGTCTCAAGACAATAGCAGAAAATGGAAAGGAGCCTCAAAATAAACCAAAAGCTGTCAAGAGAAAATCAAGATGAAGCCAGAGGAATAATGTAAGAATCATTGGAGTCACAAAGGGACAGGAAGAAACCCCTGATGAAGAAGAAATTGTAAAACACATAATTGCTGAGATATTCCCCTAGCTGAAGAGCACATGCAAGCATTCAGGACGTTGGAAGGGTAACAAGCCAAAAGAAATACAAATAAAAATGCTCCAAGACACATCCTTGGATGGATCCTTTACATAGACAGATAAAATTATGAAAACAGCAAGATCAAAGAAAGAAATTTCTTATAAAGTAGTATCCTTAAGATTCACAGCAGATTTATTCAATGAAACCCTAAGGGCATGAAGATATTTGTGGGATATAGTGAAAAATCTCAGTGAAACAAACGTCTTACTAAGAATACTTTACCCAGATAGACTAATTTAACACCACTGAACAAGTGGAAACAAATATAAACAAAAAGAACTGCATTAAACTTAGAAGCTCTGCACCTCAAAAGAAACAGTTACCAAAATACAGAGAGAGTCCACAGAATGGGAAAAAAATATTTACTCAATACCCATCAGGTAGGGGCTTGATATCCAGAATATACAAAACACTGGTAGAAATTTACAAGAAAATAACTTCCAACCCCACACACGAAAGTTTATAAGGTTGGAGGGGGGCGGTTGGGAGTGGTGAGGGTCTTCTTTGAAATTCCTTTCCTGGCCTTTGGTTTCTGCTGGAGCTTCTCTGGGTCTGATGCTGGTGCCAGGTGAGAGTCTTATCAGGTCTTAGTTCCTGTTTTCTGCAAGGTTGGCCTTTGCAACTTCAGAGCTATGACTTCCCAGCAAATTTACTGCTATCGCCTGGAGAGGGACCTTCCCTATCTCCCTGCCTTCATAACATTCCTGCCTCACTCTAGAGCCCGAGCTCATGACCACATCCTGTCTGGAGTGCCGCTGGCCCCAAAGTCAGTTAACAGACAGTCCCACTGGCCCCCTGGTTCTACGGCCCACAGTCCATCACCAGGGATCCTGCGTAAGAGAACCCTGGAAATAGCTGCCCAGTACAGCCATCTGCCTGCAGGGGCAATGATGGGGCCTGGGAGATGGGGGCTGCAGCATGGATGGTATGGTGCAGGGGCGTGGGGGGGCAGCAGACGAGGCTGAAGGGGGCAGAGGAGGGAGAAAGGAAAGCATCAGTGAGCGAGGGGCTGTAGGGGTCAGGACATGAGACAGACGAAGCTCCCATTCCTCCCCTCAGTGTCTTCAGTGGGCGGTGCCTGCCCTTGGTAGGCAGATGCTGACACGAGGTCTCTCTAAGGCCTGACGGGCTGGCTCTGGGGGCCTGGGGCCAAGGAGAAAGGGGCCCTTTTCCACTGCTGCCTGCTGAAGGCCCATCTCCCTGCTCAGCGCAGACCCTCTCTAGAACTTCCTAGCCCAAGGTCACTTACTCCCCAGTGTTCGAGGGCGCTTTGTGGCCCTTCCTCCCCTCTGGGCCTTGGTATCTCTGGCTGTGGGAAGGAAGAGTCTGGACACTCCCTGTCCTCCCAGGATTCAACAGCAGGGTGCCAACACGGCCTTTGGCTGTGGCTGGCTGCTGTGGGCTGCGTGACCTTGACCCTTGGTGCAGGAAGCCCTGTCTAGGAGCTGGCCCCTCACCAGGTGAAAGGGCCCAGAGGATCACTGGGATGTGGCTCTTGGGTGCTTTCATTTCAGTTTGCAGAATTGAGTCAAAAGCACTGCCAAGGATGGACATGGACCTGTAGACTGGCCAGGATGCCAGCTTTGTCCTTGCCCTTTGGCCCCTCTTGGTCCCTGGCTGCCCTCTGCATGCTCAGAGCTGTTTTTGGAGGGCCGGAGGGGGACAGCCCATGGTCCACTGACTCCTGCCCACCCAGACCGCCCCTCTGGGAAGGAATCCAGGGAAGCGAGAGACACTGACATTGGCACGAGGACTCAGGCCCTTCTGCCCCTCCTCCTGATCCAGTCTGGTAGATGCAGGGTTGGACAGATAGAGGCTGGCACCCGGCCAAGGCCCTGCTTTTGGCCTGTTGGGGCCTCCCCTCTGCAGAGCAGGCTAGAGCACTGCTCGCTGTCCTGGATTCTCTTGGGTGAGCTCAGAGGCCACATGAGGGGCAGACGCAGCCACAGTCCATCCTCCATCCTGCCGCATGGGGGAGGGGCTTTCCCGTGGTTTTGGGGCCACACCTGGTGCTTAGGGGTCCTCCTGGCTCTGTGCTCAGGGATCCCTCCTGGTGGGTTTGGGGGACCAGATGTGCTGGGGATCGAAGCCAGGTCAGCTGTATGCAAGGCAAGGGCCCTCCCTGGTGCCCTCCTCATTCTGACCTCCAGCCTAGCTGGGGCTTCCCTGCCTTTCTAGTGGAGAGGAGGGGACCCTTTGGAGCAATGCATGGACCTGTTGAGGCCGCCCGTTCAGCCTTCTTGGAGCCCCAGGAGGGTGCATTGTGGGTGAGCAGGGCGGGGCCTCTGGGTCTTTCCTCAGGCTCCCTTCCTCAGTGACATCCATGGGGCTCCCAGGAACACTGCCTCCGGAGCCTCCAGTTCCTGCCTCCTGTGGCCTCAACCCCTCTGAGGAAACAGAAGCTCTGCCCTGCCTGGGGTGGACAGAGCTGGACTCTGTGTAGACAAAGGCTGGGGTGCCTAGACCCCTGGCTCAGGGCCGGGCCCCCATGGGCAGCTTCCTCACAGAAGGCTCCGATGCCCTATAGGCCACTCCAATTTGGCCTATTCTAGAAGGTTCCCCTGCCACAGGACCCTATTTTGAGAAACCCAACAACACAGAATTCCTGGGACCCGCCGAGTTCAGATATTGGGGTGGCTGCCTGCTGAAGACAGCTCTGGGAAACTTCTGCCGTGGCCAGGTCCTTCCAAACATCTGATGCCTGGGCTCCACACCTGGTCCCCTCTTCAAAGGCTCTGAAGTCACCAAGAGCCACTTTGCTAAAAACAAAACAAAACAAAACAATGACTACAACAAAACAGGTGAGAAGAGGAAGAAGAAACATCTTTTTGGTCCAGGAAAACCTGGAGGCTGGCAGCTGAAAAGGACAGTTTATTCCTTCAACCCCCCCCAACCCCTCCCTGGGGGACTTTGCCAAGTGGGAGAGAGCAGGCTGGAGTCCCAGCAGTGAGGGGAGTGAGGGGGTGGCGCGTTATTCCTACCCGCCCGGGCACTGTCTGCTGCCTCCCGCAGCTCAGGGGCCACTGCACCCCAGACAGGCATCTGATCTGACCATGACATGTTTGAAGACAGTTGGAGCATCCTGTTGTCAAACACAGGATCTGCATCCAATACCCCAGGAAGGGCATGGGAAAATTCTAGAAGAGGCTCAGAGCCCTTCCTGGCATCTGCCGATCCTTGGGGGCCTCTGGAGAGATGCGCCTGCCTTTGAGCTCCTTGCCTGACTGAGTGCTCTCCCTCCAGCCCCTGACGCTGATTTAATTCACTCGATGTTACTGCGGCTGCTGGTCCCCAGTTGCCTCTTAGGGATATAAGCGTGTATCGAATGGGCTGAACTTGATGGGGTACGAACAGGAAATGGTTTTGCTCGTCTCCCCCAGTGCTTCCCGGCACGCCTGGCTGGGTCGCCCACCCTCCCCCATGCACCACAGAGAGCCCAGGGCGCCAGGACGGTGGCTCTGGGCACAGAGCAGACTCCTCTCGGAGGCTCAGCAGTGCTCCCTCCTGCCCCCCGGCTCACAGGGCATGCTCGCTGCCACTGTCTCTCTTCCTGTGTCTGCAGCCTGGTCCAGTGGCAGCCTTGGAGAGTGAGTGAGTGTCTTCGCACCTGGCCTGACCGCAGGGCGGAGACGGAGGTGGTGGGGTTGTAGCCAGGACACTCACGGCCCTCAGCTTGGGCTGGCTCCCCTTCCTGCAACAAAGGGACGTTTGGGAGTTTGTTTTTTTCTTCCAGGTTGGAAATTCTTCTTTTTTTTATTTTAATCACTTTATTAATTTATTTACTTATTTTTAATTCAAAGCTATGCTTGGAATATCACATTTCACTCAAGTGAGAGAAGGAATCCAGAGTTCCGACCTCCATCAACGATCAAAAATTAAGGACGCTGTCTCGTTTGCCAAGATGTCTAAAATCAGATAGGCTGGACACGTAATGCGATTTAGACATGACTGCTGGACTAGAGCTGTTACCTGCTGAATTCCAGGGGATGTTAAAAGGATGCATGGCCGCCCACCTACGAGATGGTCAGACTTCTTCATCAAAACCCTGAACAAAATCGTGTTCCTGGAGTGAGCAGATGTCATTGGACTATACTAGCACGCGAGAGGGACAAATGGAGACATTACTGGCACCTGCTTGAGCAAATCGATGAGTAACGGAATGACAAGTGGTACAAGTGATTTTTAATTGAATCACTGTGAGATAAACAATTACAGGGTTTTCATGATTAGGTTTAAGTCATACAATACTCCATCCAGTGCCTGTTCCCTTACCAGTGTACATTCTGTCCCCAGTTTCCCTCCCACCACCCTCCCCAGCCTGGGATGTTTCTTTTTCTTTCTTTCTTCTTTTTTTATTGAATCACCACGAAATACAGCTACAAAGCTTTCATGTTTGAGTTTCAGTCATACAATGATCGAACACCCATCCCTCCAACAGTGCACATTTTACACCACCAATGTCCCCAATATACACCCCCATCCCTTCCCTCCCCCTGCTTCTATGGCAGACGATTTCCCCCATACTCTCTCTCTACTTTTGGACATTGTGGCTTGCAATACAGACACAGAGACAGTCTGGCACTTTCCTTCTTTGCTTCCTTCTCTCACTCTCGTTCTTTCCTTCTGGGCAATATGGTTTGCAGTATAGGCACTGAGAGGTTATCATGTGTATCCGTTTCCCAACCTTCTACCATTTCCAGCTATTATTGTCATGGTGGTCCCTTCTCTATCCTCACTGCCTTCCTCCACCCTTCCACTTGTGGGAAGCTTCCAACCATGGGGCAGTCCTCCTAGGCCTTGGCTTTACTGCGTGTGGGTATCAGTCCCATATTACGCTTGTTCATATCCCACAGATGAGTGCAATCCTCCTATGTCTGTCTCTCTCCCCTCTGGACTTACTTCACTTAGTGTGATAGTCTCCTTGTCCATCCATTTATAAGAAAATGTCAGGACTGTTTTTTCTGGTGGCTGTGTAGTGTTCCACTGTATTCTTGCACCATAGTTTCTTACAGGGGACTTCTGGTCACTGGGACATACATGGCTGATGCAGGAGGGGAAGACGACATTTGGCCAGTGAGGGGGAAGGCAGAACGGGGTGTAAGACACATCCCTAGGGAATACCCCGGCCTGTGGCCTCCTGAGTGAGGCTGGGCAGGGTTCACGTGGACTACCAGAGGAGCCGTCAGCAGTGCCTCGGCACCCAAGGCTAAGTGGATTTGTTCCTCAGGATGGCAGCCCAGGAACGCAGGGCTACACTGTTGCTCTGTCTCCGGGGTCAGGCAGAGAGACGAGAGAGAAAAGCATCTCTCTGAGACAGCCAGTGCCTGGCCCTCAAGCTTCTTCGAGGCTGTGCCCAGTCCTGGATCCCCAGGTCTCCAGTTTCCCTTGCCACCCAGGGCACATTGCTAGGACCCTGCTCCCTTCCCTGGCCTCCCCGAAAACTCACCTTCTTTTCCTGGGTGCAGGTGGGCTGTCAGCTGGCCCCTTCCCTCTTTGCAGCCCTCTTGTTCAGGGCCTTCAGGAAGGGACAGACTCTCTCTCACCCGTACCCTGCCCCTGGGGTGTGCTGCCAACAGTCCCAGAAGTCTTAGCTCCTGGGAGTGGACTTGGGGTTCCTAGAGTGGCCTCCCCTTGTGCAGGCAACTTAATCTCCATATCATCATTTCCAGAACCCTCTCCAATAACTTTTAATTTTTTAAAAAATTTTTAAATTATTTTTAATTGAGTCACCGTGAGATACATAGTTACAAAACGGTTCATGATCAGGTTTCAGTCACACAATGATCCAACACCCATCACTAGTGTCCATTTCCTACCACCGATGACCCCAGTTTCCCTCCTGTCCACCCCCGCCTGCTTCTATGGCTCTAGAGTGGTATGGAAGGTTCTCTCTCGCACGCTCACTTTCACTCTCCCTCTCTCTCACACTCTCTCATGCACACTCTCTCTCCTTCCTTCTCTCCCTCCCTCTCTCTCTCTTCCTCTCTTTCTCTCTCCACCCTCTTTACCTCCCTCTCTCTCTTCTTCTCTCTTTCTGGGCACTATCCCACCAAGAACTTGATAGGTGCAGAGTGGTCAAGTCCAGGCATCCTGATCCATGTTTCTCCATCATTCCCCCAAGATTCTTGTCTGCTTCAACTACAGCCCGCAGGCTGAAGGCATGGGGGGCATTGAGGGTGGACACTTCCCAGCATCCAAGTGGAGGGTTCTAGCAAGTTCCACTGGAGTGTGAGGGTCTTTGTCAAACTGCCTTTTGTTTGGGGGGGTGCTGCCCCCTCCATTTACCCAGGATGAGCCTCCTCTAGTTTAGCTCCAGCCTGAGCACTGTCTCTGCATCCCCATCTGGCTACCACAGAGAGGGAGTCCGACAGAGGTTCCCAGGCTCTGGAGACTTGTGGGCCAAGTTCAAGTCCCCGGCTGCAGTCATGGACCTCTGGGGACTGAGCCCAGCCTCCGTAAGCCTTATGCGCCCATGGGGATGGAACTCAGTGAAGAAAGCCCCACAGTGGAGTCTGACCCAGGACCACCCAGCTGGGCACTGCTTACGAACTTCCCAAAACGTGTGACCATGACCCCAGTGAGTGCCGTGGGCCTTTTCTGGCCAAGTGCAGGGTGTGAGAGGGGGTTGCCCCTGCACAGAAGGACCAGCTCGGAGCTCCAGGAGTAAGAACGACATGAGCAGCCTCGGAGAAGCTTCATATACCCAAGACACCTCAGACTCAGAGAAGTCCGACTGGAATTCTGGAGAGATTTTGGTCTCCCCCCCCGCCCCATCTCCCAATCCTGTGAACAAACACCAGCATCAGCCGGGTCTTTGAACATGAAAACATTTTCCTGCTCTGATGCCATCCCAGGGAGTCTTAGAATCAGCTAATATATGCACTCTGGAAAGAAAAAAATGATCACAGACCCCCAGTGCCGACTAGAATTATTTTGATCATATTGTTACTTAAATATATACAAACATAAAAGTAAGTATAAATCCCTTATGCTTTTAGCTCTTCCACCTCTCAGAAACCAAAACACAATTAGAAATGAAATGCAAACAAAATGACAAAACCATTAAGATTCAAATTAATGGCATTAATTTAATGTGACAGATGATGTTTTGCTGAGAGTGAAATAACCAACATTGGGTTTCATAACCGGATGTACTCCCACTTCAAGCTCTGCTTGCTATCAACTCGGCTGGTGTTTCTGCATGCTGGGCCACAGTTAGATTGATTATCAGCGTTATTAGTATTTTATTATAGACATATTACCAAAATCGTTTTTTGTGCTTTCAGATGGGTCAACTGTTAACCACAGGCCTAGGATTTTGATGGATAAACTGTTGGCCCAGGACAGCTCAAATGTAACTTAAAAAAATACATTCCATTCGACAAGGCATTTTCCACTGTGTTCCCTGTCAGCTGGTGCTGTCTTGTATGTCATTAGAAATGAAGATGTCAGGCCTGGAGCAATAGCACAACGGGTAGGGTGTTTGCCTTGCACGTGGCTGACCTGGGTTCGATTCCCAGCATCCCATATGGTCCCCTGAGCATCACCAGGAGTAATTCTGAGTGCAAAGCCAGGAGTAACCCCTGTGCATCTCTGGGTGTGACCCCAAAAGCAAAATAAATAAATAAATAAATTTAAAAAAAGAAAGAAAGAAATGAAGATGTTGTTTCCTCTGGCACCCATTGGCCATGGGGGGCCAGGATTCAGCCCACAACAGCGACGCTTATCTGTGACCTAAGCTCATTGAGGACTGAGTCCTCCCCAGGTGTCTTTCTTCACACAGTCGTCACTGAGCCCTTGTTTGCAGAGCAGCCAGGAAGTCCTGTGTCCCTCATCTTGCAGAAACATGATAGCAGCCCTAATTATGTACAAGAGCTCCCAGTTTCCGTGGCATCACTGGGCAGCATGTAACCCCACTGGGACCTCGTTCATGCTGGTCAATTCTTTGGCATGCAGATATAAAGTTAAAAAAAATTCTCACCCAACTCTGGGACCCCTGATAATCTTTATTGGCCGAGCTTGAAGTAGGCGTAGGCATAAAGGGGCTTTGCTTGGACAAGAAGTAGAGACAGGATCTCCAGTCCAGGCAATGCACTGCCAGGGGTCAAGCCCTCCCTCTGGACAGCATCTGCTCAGGACCAATTGTCTTACCTTTGGGTCTCCATCATGGTCATTCCCCCTGATTCCCAGTTCCATCAGAGTACTCTCAATAGCCAGACAGGGAAACTGAGACACAGCTAGAGAATGAGGAGTCATGTAGGACCATGAGTACACCGGAGTGTCAGTTCCTTGGGACCCAAGTCCTGTGACCTTCCCTTACCACACAGGAAGGGGAACAGAGCTGGGGTTCATCCCTCCAAGCCTCTGATGTCCCACATCACCCCTCTGCTCTTTCCTAAGCAAGAGGGAAGTTCTCCCAAGTACCATGCCATGGAGGCAGACAGTGGAGCCTTCCCATGGCAATTTCTCCTGTCTTTACCCATTTATGTACTATGTGAAAAGGCAGATGTGTTTAAATGCAACTCATGTTTTCTACATACACGAACACACACAAATCATATGACTAGGTACGCACGATCACAAGTCTAGGCACATAGATGTTCCTGCACATATATGTGTAGAGTCTCCCCCTCATGAAGATGATGCCATACATATATGAACACTTGCACCTGTGTCCATAGGCTTCTTTCTGCCTGCGTACTTATAACTTAACGTGTATATCTAAATATGCACCCATGATATATATTTGTTCCCATATATACGGTATGTATACATGTATGAATGCATTTGTGTATATTATACAGGTGATATATGTGTACATATATATACACACATAAATACATATGCAAGCACTTATACTTATGTATAAATACACACATTGCGTATATATATAATCACGTATG
>JAOXYA010481089.1:0-16326 GCA_028565675.1 Sorex palustris | reverse complement strand
GTCACACCTGGCGATGCTCAGGGGTTACTCCTGGCTCATGCACTCAGGAATCACTCCTGGCGGTGCTCAGGGGACCACATGGGGTGCTGGGAATCGAACCTGGGTCGGCCACATGCAAGGCAAACGCCCTCCCCGCTGTGCTATTGCTACAGCCTCCCTATTGCTAATTTCTAAAAATATTTATTGAGGGCTGGAGCAATAGTCCAGCAGGGAGGGCATTTGCCTTGCACTCTGCCGCCCAATTTTGATCTCCAGCATCCCATAGGGTCCCCCAAGCACCGCCAGGAGTCATTCCTGAGTGCTGAGCCAGGAGCAACCCCTGAGCATGGCTGAATGTGACCCAAAAAGAAAAAAAAAAGAGAGCGAGAAAAATAAATATTTACTGAATTTAGTTTGGAGTGAGTGGGGGCCACGCTCAGCGATGCTCAGGGGTCACTCCCTTGCTCTGCACTCAGGAATCACTCCAGGCGGTGCTCATGGGCGACCCTCTGGGATGCAGGAGGTCAAACCAGCTTCGTGCAGGCAAAGGCCCTCCCTGCTGGACTTTTTTTTAAGGAACAGAGAAGCCCAGAGAGCAGGAAGCGGGATTACTTGTCCCTCGTCATGACACAGGAGCTGTGGTCACACTGGTCCTGACCCGGGATGAGAGATAAGGCTGGGGGCGGGGCATCTGAGAGGCCAGAGCCTGGTTTCTAGGGAAAGTGCAGGGTTTTGGATATTGCATGGGTGGCAGGCTGGGGTCTTTTCTGTCCAGGCCAACGGGATCCCCAGTCAAAGCCTCCCACCCGCCCACCCGACTGTGTCTGTGGCCCCTCAATTCGTGCTCACCCAGCCCCTGCTCTTCCGGTCACCCCTGCCCTTCGTCGGGCGCCTGTACTGGTGGGCAGAGAGTCGGGTTCTACCTTATTTTGTTCTGCATCTTTGCTTTGTCTCTTGGACCACAGCCGGGGGCTCGGGGGCTCAGGCCTGGCACACACCTGCTGTGGGGACTCTGCCGGCCCCAGGTCCTACTCACTCTGTGGTCAGACAGCTCCCACTGACCGTCGTGATGATTCGGTGAGGAGTGGGTCTGCTGGGGGACGCTGTGTGTGGACGTGTGCATGCATCGCTTTTAACCGGGGGGGGGGTGGTGCTCTGGGATCACTCCTGCCAGGGCTCGAGGGACCCCGTGGGGGGCCTGGTCTCGAACCCCGGGTTGGCTGCGTGCAAGGCTGGCGCCCTCCCTGCCGTGCTCTGGCCCCGGCCCCTCCTCCTTGCTCCGAAGCAGGAAGCGGTGGGGGGCAGGAGCTAACCGAACCGAGTCAGGCGACTGTCACATGCTCCAGGGTGCCTGGGGATCATCTTCTCTGCGATCGAATCATGTGAGATGGTGGGAACCAGGCAGGAACCACGTGATCCTCAAGGGGAGACGGCGGGACCTGCAGAGCCCCTGGCCCCTTCCAGAACCATCTCATGCACACACGCACACACACTTGGTTTGGGGGCACACCCAGCAGTGCTGGAGGGTTGCTGAGCCCAGGGGACTGAGCAAGGGTGGCCATGTGGGGGGCACTTGCACCGCCTGTTGCCTCATCATCTCTCGGGCCCACGTGTGCGTGGTGAGTCGGGGCTCCCTGTCCCCCTCTGCCCGTGTCTGCAGCTGGTAGCCATGGTCATAGCAAATGCTCCTGCACTTCCTGTGCGTTCTCTCCGGTTTTCCTCTCAAAGGCCCTGGGGCAGGGGGCATACTGTTCCAGAGGAGGATACTGAGGTACAAGGCTGAAAGGGGGAGGGGTTCCACGTGCACAGGCTCGCTTGGCTCCAGCTCTGGGCCGCGGGCCCGCTGGGACTGTGACCCTCCCCGCTACTGGGCCTGCTCCCAGCCCTGGTTTCCACCCTGGAGGGCGCAGAGGCCCCTCGGGCACGCCCAGCCGGGACACTCCAGGCGCTGGAGGTGCGGGTGTCGCTTCCTCGGGTCTGACCGCATCTCCAGCTCCGCCTGGGCGCCCCGAGCGGCCAGGTCAGGACCCCCAGCTCTGCCGGCCCCCCCCCAAGTCCTGGGCACCCGCCCGGCCACCACGTTCCCACAGGGAACCTGCCTGGCTTGGGGGCAGGAACATGGTCCTCAGGGGAAGGGGCTGCCTGAAGACCCCTGCCCGCCACCAGGCTGCGGGGTGCCGGGTTCCAGTCGCTGCCCCCCAGGACACCGTGCACGCCGGGTGCGCCCCCTCCCTCCCGCACCCTCCTGCCTCCAGCCTCCCTCTGCACCCACTGTCACCCACCACCGGTTCTGTGCTCGGGAGCCTTCTGGGATGAGATCCTGTCTGCTTTCCTTCTCAGAACCTCCCAGAAGCCGGTCCTCAGCTGGACCCCCACCCCAGGACCCCACTGCCGAGGCCCCGTCCTTGAAGTGAGACGGGGCAGCATTGCTTCCGTCCAGCCTCGAGGACCCCAGTAGGTGGCAAGTGCGGCGAGGTCTCTGGGTCACAGGGCCTGGCCCCCGGACTGCGATGACTCATGGCTGGGCAGGGCCTGGTGAAAGGCCAGGCCACGTTGGAGCTCCTGACGCATGGCCAAGGAATGGGAAGGATTTTTCTTTCACGAGGCATTGTGTGTATGCGTGTGTGTCTTACGTCAAAACAGAGCCAAGGAACCTAGGTGTGTATGTGTGTGTGTGAGACAGAGCCAAGCAACCTATGGGTGTGTGTGTGTCTGTGTGGGGCAACTAGGGTGTGTGTGTGTGTGTGTGTGTGTAGCTTATGCCAAAACAGAGCCAAGCAACTTAGGGATGTATGTGTGACTGTGTGTGTGTGTGGCAACCTAGGGTGTGTGTGTGTGTGGCTTATGCCACAACAGAGACATGCAACCTAGGGGTGTGTGTGTGTGTGTGTGTGTGTGTGTGTGTGTAGCTTATGCCAAAACAGAGCCAAAGCAATTTAGGGATGTATGTGTGACTGTGTGTGTCTGTGGCAACCTAGGGTGTGTGTGTGTGTGTGTGTGTGTGTGTGTGTGGCTTATGCCAAAACAGAGCCATGCAACCTAGGTGTGTGTGTGTGTGTGTGTGTTGCATCTTACAAAATCCCATTGACACTGGCTTATGCCAAAATAGAAGGCATTGCTTCCATCGCTGGGAAGTCGGGTGGGATCATTTCAGGTGCAGCTTGATCCAGGGGCTTCACCCGTGCTGTCTGGGGCCTGTCTCCATTGGTTCGCTTTCCTCTGTATTGGTTTTGTTCTTGGGCATGGGGGATGGCTGGGGTGTCTCTCCACCTGCTAACCAAAGTGGTACCCGAAAGCCTCCAAGTTTTCATCTTAGCTGCCAGGAAAGTAATGCCCCATGTGGGGCAACACTGGCACAGATTCTGGGACTCAGCCCGCATCCATCACGTGTCCAGGACTGAAGTTACCTCTTTGACTTAGTGATTAGCTTAGTCATAGGCACAGATCAATACTGAGATTGGGGGTGCGGGCAGTGAGGAAGATGAGAAGCTTTTATTTTTTCTTTTTGGGTCACACCGGGCGATGCTCAGGGGTTACTCCTGACTCATGCACTCAGGAATTCCTCCTGGCGGTGCTCGGGGGACCCTATGGGATGCTGGGAATCGAACCCGGGTCGGCTGTGTGCAAGGCAAATGCCCTCCCCGCTGTGCTATCGCTCCAGCTCCAAGACTGGAAGCTTTGGCAGCAGAGGAAGTTGAGTCCATGCCAGCGACTTAGGGAGACAGCACTGGCTGTGCTGAGGAAGTGTTTCTGGGGAGGAGGACTTCCAGAGTCTAGGAGGGACCCACCCTGGTTTCATCCGACGTGGAGCAGTCCAGGAAAGAGCTCTCTCTCCCCTGACGGCCGGCTCAGCCACACAAGGCACCCTGGCGGTGCCGGGACCACAGCACCCAGCATGGGCTTGCGGGCTTCTGTGTCCAGGTTGTGGGATCACCTGTCCAGCGGCCGGACGCTGAGTTTCTCGGCACACTTCCTGTCCTCTGGTGTGAGGGCCACTAATGATGGGATTTGGGGGACTGTCCCGAGAATGCAGAGCTTTGCCGCCAAACCCTGTTGCTCCAGAGCAGGGCCATGGGTCTCCTGAGCCCCCACATTCATGACCCTAAAGTCATTTGCTTCCCCACCTGTGAGGAGGTTGTTGGGGGACCCCTCTGTGCCTCACGCTGGCCCCTCGCTGGGCCCCCTGTCCACTGTCCAGGTCCACACTGGTCTTTCGCTGGTTTTTCTTTTTGGGTCACACCCGGAGATGCACAGGGCTTCCTCCTGGCTCTGCACCCCCCTGGCGGTGCTCAGGGGACCCTATGGGATGCTGGGAATCGAACCCGGGTCAGCTGCATGCAAGGCAAACGCCCTCCCCGCTGTGCTATCTCCCCAGCCCCAAGGCTCAACTTTTAACAACATGTTAGTGATCTCTTACAGAAGGGTTTAATAGCCCCTGTGTGAAATACAACAATCTTCAGACTCTTTCCTCTAAGGAAAGTGTTTTGGAGCATTTTTCGGCGGTTTATTCCTAACAAACAATACAAAATAAATTATTTCGGTCCCGCTTTGGGGCAGGGATTAAGGTTTGGTATGGAACCACCCGAAGTATGGTGGTGGGAAGGTGTCACGGGGGTGGGATTGGCGTTCGGATATTAAATGCCATCAAATATTGTCAACTACCTTATAAAATTAAATTTAAAATTTAAGTATGTCACTGTCACTGTCCTCGTCCTCCCGATGTTCATCGATTTGCTCGAGCGGGCCCAGTAACGTCTCCATTGGAGACTTTGTTGTTACTGTGCCTGGGATATCGAATACGTCACGGGGAGCTTGCCAGGCTCTGCCGTGCGGGCGAGATACTCTCGGCAGCTTGCCGGGCTCTCGGAGAGGGGCGGAGGAATCGAACCCAGCTCGGCCAGGCTGGCTGCGTGCAAGGCAAACACCCTACCGCTGTGCTATCGCTCCAGCCCAAAATTTAAGTGTGTGTATATATATATTAACATATATAAATAAATACACGAGTGATTGCATTTAAAGATCAAGAGATGAAAGAGAAAAAAGGTTTCGAACCTGTGATAAGCAAAGAACAGAGTCCTTCAGCCAAAAATCACAGACCACTAATTAGATGACAATCGTCCCAAAATACGGGGCAAGAGCAACAGCACGACGGGGAGGGCGTTGGCCTGGCACGCGGCCGACCCGGGTTCGATTCCCGCCATCCCATAGGGTCCCCTGAGCACCGCCAGGAGTGATTCCTGAGTGCAGAGCTGGAAGTCAGCCTTGACCATCGCTGGGTGGGACCCAAAAAGCCCCAAACCGAAACCCCAAGGACTGTGCCGAGGCCTCTCCCGTCGGAAGCGCCATTCGGCTCTCAGCAACCGAATCCCAGGCGGGGAGCGAGACTTCAAAGGGCCAAGTTTAAATCACGACGACGACGACGACGACATGACACGCACGAGTGGGTCCCCCATAAAACGACCCGCAGACCGCCCGCTCCCACGAGTCCAGCCCCAACAACCCACAAGTGCCCGCCCGCCGTGGTCACTCTGCCAGCGGCGGTGGTGGACACGACAGACATTAGTGTAACAGGAGCGAGAAAGGACAAGATAAAGTCAAGGGCTCGCTGACTGGCCACCCCCGCAGCTGCAGAGGACACTCAGCTGCGGTGACCGCCCCCGCCCGCTGACCCCCGCAGACGGCCCCCCCGGTCACCTGTCCAGCAGCAGCTCCAGCACCTCCTTGGTGGACGCGAAGCCACGGTAGGTGGACAGGAAGATGCTGATGTAGGTGAAGTCGTTGTCCCCGAAGGCCGTCAGCAGGTTCTCCACCAGCTTCTCCAGCGTGCCGGCCTTGATGGTGCGGATCTTACACGTCTCGTACTGACTGACCGTGTGCCCGGCGGGCAGCTGGTCCCCCTCCACCTGGGGCGAGGGTCGCAGGGTCAGGGCAGAGCCGACAGAAACCAGCCGCGTGTGTGTGTGGGTGGCCAGGCGAACCGGGCCCACTTCCGACCCAGCCCTGCGTGTGCAGACGTGCGTGTGCATGAGTGTGTGCGTGAGGAACCACGTGTGTACGCATGTGAGTCGGTGAGAGTTAGAGTGCGGGCATGGGGGTGTCTGTGACTGTGTGTGCATACAGGTGTGCAAATAGCTGTGTGCAGACATGCGTGTGCACAAGGGTGTGCATGAGGAACCACGTGTACACACGTGAGTTGGTGAGAGTTGGAGAGTGGGAGTGTGGGGGTGTCTGTGACCGTGTGTGCATACAGGTGTGCAAATTTGTGTGTGCAGACATGCGTGTGCATGTGTGTGTGAGGAGCCATGTGCATGCATGTGAGAGTTGGTGAGAGTTGGAGAGTGGGTGTGTGGGGTGTCTGTGATTGTGTACATGTAGGTGTGCAAATACGTGTGTGCAGACGTGTGTGTGCATGTGTGTGCACGAGGAACCACGTGTACACACATGAGTCAGCACGAGTTGGAGAGCGGGAGTGTGGGGGTCTCTGTGACCGTGTGCATACAGCTGTACAAATACGTGTGTGCGCACATGTGCGCGTGTACAGGCAAGAGGAGTTTGTGCATGGGTCTGGGTGTGCGCCTGCATCCGTGCGAACGTGTGTACACGTGTGAAAGCCTGTGAGTGTACGCATGTTGCCGTGCCGGGGCATCTGGGCCTGAGTGGGTGTATGCATCAATGCGTACACGGGTGTGAAGGTCTGTACACGCGTGTGAGTACATGGGTACGTGTAGATGGGCACATCTGTGAATATGCACCTCCGTGAGTGGCCCCCGGGCCCCAGAACATGGCTTGGGAACGACACCCCCCTCCCCAATAATATCACGGTATCCCCAGGCACCAGTAACGTCTCCATCCGTCCCAGCCCTGAGATTTTAGCAAGTACCACATTGGAGGCTCCTTCTAGGGCCAGGGGAACGAGACCCATCACTGATACTGGGTTTCGGCAGATTCGAATACGCCACCGGGAGCTTGCCAGGCTCTGCCCCACTAGTAATACTTAAAAAACAGACCTGAGGGGCTGGAGCGATAGCACAGCGGGGAGGGCGTTTGCCTTGCACACGGCCGACCCGGGTTCGATTCCCAGCATCCCATAGGGTCCCCCAAGCACTGCCAGGAGTAATTCCTGAGTGCAGAGCCAGAAGGAACCCCTGTGCATAGCTGGGTATCCCCCAAAAAGCAAAAACAAACAAACAAAAAAAACAGACCTGAGGGCCAGAAAGACTGCCTAATGGTTAGGGCCCTCGCCTTGCACATGGCCGACCAGGGTTCGATCCCCAGCACCCCCTGGGGTCCCCCGAGACCAGCAGGAGTGACCCCTGAGCGCAGAGCCAGGAGTCAGCCCTGAACATCGCCAAAGCGAAGACCGACAAAAACCCAGCCCCAGATCAAGACAACCACAGATGGGGGGTCCAGCAGTGGGTCTTGCAAGAAACGCCTCCCCCCGCCCCCGGGCCCCCTCTCTGAGTCCATCAGCCTGACCTCTGACCCACCTCGCAAGCCCCTGACTGGGTGAGGCCTGAGGGACCCCCCAGTGCCAATCCTGCCTCCAGGCAAACCCCTCATTCCAGGGGAACAGGAATAAGGATCTCAAAGAACGCCCGCCCACCCCGGGACCCCCCTACCCTAAGCCCCCCACCCCCCGGCCTGCTGCCTGTTCCTCCCCTAACCCCCTGCCCTCTGACTGGCGCTGAGACGAATCCAACCACCCCAGGGGCCCCCGACAGTCCCTGGCACCACTCTGGGGCCTCAATACCAACGTCTGTGTGTTGGCACGAACCAAGTGCTTGACCCGGCCGGCCTGGGGCTCACGGGACATGGTGGCTGTTGGGGGCAGCAATGGGGGGAGGGGTGCAGGTAGCGGGGACACCCCCCCAGCCCACCACACGTGTGCCAATCACGATCTTAACACCCTGTGTGCCCAGGCCGAGGCCAGACGGGGCTTCTGCAGCCGACCCACCACTCTGGGCCAGGAGCGGGAAGGACACCGGGCGAGGAGCTGGGCCCTTGGGTGCTGGGTTCCCTGCCACCCCTCGAGGGTGGGCTCAGGGCGGGGAAGGGTCCGAGTGGGGGATTCGGCCTTAGTGGCAGCTCCAGACAGTCAGGCCTTGGCACCAGGGCTGCAAAAATGTTTCCCAGGTGCCTTCCGGCCCTCGGGGCTCACGGGCCCCTGGCCCCGGAGTTTCCAGATTCACCCCTTCACGGAGCGGGGTGGGGGTCCGAGGCGAGGCCTGATGAGCCCGACAGCCCCCCCTGGCCATCCCCCTAGCTCGATTCTGCTTCAGGTCAGGCTTAACCTTCCCAAAACACTGTCCATGGGGCCGGAGTGACAGCACAGCGGGGAGGGCGTTGGCCTGGCAGGCGACTGGCCCAGGTTCGATCCCCGGCATCCCCTAGGGTCCCCCCAGCACCGCCAGGAGTGATTCCTGAGCGCAGAGCCAGGAATCAGCCCTGAGCATCGCCGGGTGGGATCCAAAAAGCAAATAATTAATAATAATAATAATAATAATAATAATATGAGGGACTGGAGCGATAGCACAGCAAGGGAGGGTGTTTGCCTTGCACTCGACCAACCCGGGTTCGATCCCCGACATCCCATAGGGTCCCCCGAGCCCCGCCAGGAGTGATTCCTGAGTGCAGAGCCAGGAGTCAACCCTGAGCATCACCGGGTAGGACCCCAAAAGAAAAAAGATTGAAAAGAAAAAAAAAACACTGCCCCCAACATGCGCCTTTCCAAGGGGGGGATTTTGTTTCTAGCTCCTATCGGAACAATATGGGGGCGTCTAACGGGGGCGGGGGGTGCAGAGGGGACTTCATGGGGCCTCCTCTGAGCGAGGGCCGTGGGGGATGACCCCAGCACCCTCCCTCCCAGTGGGCGGCTTCCAATGTCACTGCATGATCATCGCACAGATTTTATAACAACTTCTCCCCTCCCCGCAAAAAAATAAAAAATAAAATAGTGGGGTGCAACCATTTTATGACGCTTTTCTGAAAGGTGAGAAGCCAGTTTTGGGTTCGGTTCGGTTTGGGGGTGCTCAGCGACAGCTCTGGGCGGGCGAGGGGAACTCACGGGGGGTGGTGGGGATGGTGTGGGCATCCCACCCACCTGACCGTCTCCTTGACCCCCAAGGCTCTCCCTAAGGCCCCGCAGGTCCCGGTCGGGGACTGCCACCCTCTACACTAAAGCTCCCCAGAATCCCACAGGGGGACCACAGACCCCCGACCCCGGCCCCCAGACCCCCATATTCACACCAGGGGAGCCCAGAGCCCAGCCCCTGCCCCCCAGGCCCACAGGCCCAGCTCTTGTGAGACCTGTGACACCCCTTCACCCACCCCCGGCCACCCCCTCCCCGACGTCCCCACACTGGCCGCCCCAACTACCTGCCTGCCTGGCCGAGGCCCCCAGCCCCCTCCCTGGGCTCCAGGCCGCTCTCTGCCCCAGCCAGAGCTGCCCACCCAAGCCCAGGGACAGCGAGCCCCCCAGACTTGGACTCCCCCGAGCCCTGCAGGAGGGTCCCCGGGGTCTCCCAGGGACACGGCAAGGGTCCCTCGCTGCTCCCCGGAGGGCAGCTGTCACCTCCCAGAGGCCCTACTCCGGGTGGGTGGGCAGGGGAACGGGGTGGGGGTAGTCGGGTGGGCACTGAGGGCTGCGTGGCACCATCAGAAACGGGGGCGTGGACAGTCCATGCAGAGAGAGCCGTGCTGAGCCCAGGAGCTGTGCAGGTGACCGGCGGGCAGCTCTGCCCCGGACTCCCCCAACCCCCCAGGCCAGGGAGGCCCCTCCCGGGACCCAGCACAGCCCCGCACCCTCCACACACACACTCGGCTCCTGACTCCCACGTCCCGCCTCTGGCCCTCTCGGTCAGCGTGTCCCTCCTCCTCCGGCCTCGCCAAGGCCACTGAGCTGGGCGCCCCGCCCTTGACCCCCGGGGGCTGCCCCAGAGGAGGGAGCCTCCCCATGTGACGGCTTAGGGGGTGCGGGGGAAGGGGGGGTGCACGAGAGAGAGGAGGCGCCCGCCCCAGCATCCGGGGCCCCTCGAATAGAGAGTCCGGGGGATGCCCGGGAGGTCACCTCCCAGCTGCACCCTTCAAGGGAGCACCTCAGGAATCCACGTCGGCCCCAGGCAACTCCAGGGTGGCGCGCACACGGACACGCGCGCACACACACACACACACACACACACACACACACAAGCACCCAGAAACTAAAAGCCAACAGGCCTGTCGCCTGGCCGTGCCTCTGCGGCTCAGGAAGCCCATGAGACTCGCTGTTGGGACCAGATTCAGGTGACAGACTGCGGACAGGGAGGGGGGGTGCCTGTCACGCTCACGACGGCTCTGGGCTCCCTAAGATTTAAAAAGGAAAATGAGGGCCCCGAGCGAGAGCACAGCGGGGAGGGTGTTGGCCTGGCACACGGCCGACCCGGGGTTCGATCCCCGGCATCCCCTAGGGTCCCCCGAGCACCGCCAGGAGTGATCCCTGAGCGCAGAGCCGGGAGTCAGCCCTGAGCATCGCCGGGTGGGACCCAAAAATGAGGAAGGAGGAAAAAAAATGTACTGTTTTCTGCATTGAGATGACGTCTCGAATCAAATCTCGAAATACAAATGGGTTGCAGAGACTAGAGCGGTAGTCAGGGGTTCGGGCGCTGGCCTGGCATGCGGCCGGCCGACCCGGGTTCGAATCCCGGCTCCACACTCCGTCATCTGCGCCCCGCCAGGAGCCCTGAGCACTGCCGGGTGGGGTCCCCCAGAATCAAACCAAGCTGAGCCGTCTACCTGCGGACGTTCTCCTTGCCTTGGTCGGCAGGAGCTGAGGACGGCCACTGTCAAGTGCTGCCCCCGGGGCTGTGGAACCTGGGCTGTGGGTCCCACCTCAGTGACCCCAGGCCATGGCCTGGGGGCGGGGGGAGAGACAGGAGATGTGCCCCAGGCCCCAAAGCTCCTCCTGCACTGACCCACACGGGGCTGGTCACCCAGGGAACCACGGGACGCGTCTGTGACATCACTCGGAACCTTCTCTGAGGTTCTCTGCATAGTTGGCGTCGGGGGCGGGGTGGGGGTGCAACCCAAGGCCTGGGGGCTCTATCGGGCAGGGAAGGCTGTGCAGGAAGGGTGGCCCCCAGGGTCCCGGGCAGGGCCCAGGGTCCAGCGCACAGAGGCAGCGCCCGCGCGCCCAGTATTCCAAGCAGAGTCCGGGGTCTGCACCCGTGGGGTCAGCCCTGCTCGGGGAAGGACATGCGTCCCACCCCCCACACACACACATACACACACACACACACACACACACACACACACATCGCCTCTCGCCAGACGCTTCCGACTTCCTGGGGCTTCTATTTCGGACCCGGTTAATCTCAACAAACAACCTCAAGGCTGCGTCTGGCCTCCTGGCCCCGAGAAGTGACTCTCCCTGCCCGGGTCCGTCCGTCCGTCCATCCGTCCGTGAAGCACTCTTTTGTTTGGCCAACGACAACACCCCCACCCCACCCCAACCTAGGCTTCCGGCTCCTCTGTCCCCAGCCACGTGTGTGTGTGTGTGTGTGTGTGTGTGTGTGTGTGTGTGTGTCCGGGAGGGCAGGGGCCCAGGGAGCCCGGGCTGGGGGCAACGTCCACTGCCTGGCCTCACAAGCAAACAGGAAGCGTCGGGGGGTCCGAGGCCGGGGAAAGATGATTCCTGTATGCACAGTACAAAGAGGGCCCCCCAGCCCTGGGACTTGGCACAGAGTGGATGAACCTGGGGGCCAAACACCCCCTTCCCCTCGCATGCAGTATCCCAGGAGCCACGGAGAGCCCAAGCGGGCAGCACCCCTGAAGACGTGCAGGAACAAAGGCCCTGGGGCCGGGGGCATGTGTGTGGGGGGGGGGGCTGGGGGGTCTCAATGTTACCACCTTCCTCTGCAACCCCCTTTCAACGAGCCAAGCACTGGACCGGGACCAACCCCAGGCAACGAGGCCCAGAGGCAGAAAGTTCTGGGGAGCCAAGGGGAGGAGGCACTTCTGAGGCCACTGTCCTGGGGTCACTGGGCTGAGGTTGGGGGGGTGGGGGGGTGGGCAGCGGCTTTTCCCCGTGTCCCCGGCTGGGGGGAAGGACCCGCAGCTGGGGGCACCGGGTCTGGAAGGGGGGACAGGGGACAGGCCACTCCCGGGACCTCCCCCTCCCCCTCCCCCCTTGACCCTGCCAATGCAATTACACGTTTCCCTGCAAAGTGCCCTGTAATCGAGAGTCCTGCGGGCAGGGAGCCCCAGAGGGGCCTGGGAGTCGGACCTGACCCGGATCCTCACCCACACCCGCCCAGGCCCGCGGGTCGTGCCCACTCCACCGCCCCCCGCCCCCTCGAGTCCACCCCCCGCATCTAGAGCGGTTCCAGCCCGCACAGAGCTAGAGTGAGTATAAAATCACTGTCCTGATTGGTTCCTCTCGCCCCCATCACGCCCTGATTGGTTCTTCTAACTCCCATCGTTCCCTGATTGGTTCCTCAAACTCCCATTATTCCCCCACTGTGCCCTGATTGGTCCTTCTCACTCCCACCATCCCGATTGGTCCCACCGTGCCCTGATTGGTCCCTCTCGCCCCCGCCCCCCATCACGCCCTGATTGATTGGTTCCTCTCACTCCAGCATCCCTATTGGCTCCTCCCACTCCCACCGTGTCCTGATTGGTCCTTCTCAGTCCCACCGTGCCCTGATTGGTTCCTCTCGCTCCCACCATCCCTTGATTGGTCCTCACTCCCACCGTGCCCTGATTGGCTCCGCTCGCTCCTGCCATCCCCTGATTGGTCCTCCCACCGTGCCCTGATTGGCTCCTCCCACTCCCACCGTGTCCTAATTGGTCCTTCTCACTCCCACCGTACCCTGATTGGTCCCTCTCAGTTCCTCCATGCCCTGATTGGCTCCTCTTGCTCCCACCATCCCCTGATTGGTCCTTCTGGCTCCCATCATCCCGACTGGTCCTTCTCACTCCACTCATTCATAAACTCACACCTTCACGTTAATTCCATTCCCAGGGGGAGAGGCAGCCACCAAACATTCATCTTTATCAAGATCAAGACCCCTGGAATCTTGATCCAACCCCAGTGGAGTTTCTGCCCCCAAGGGGCCCCCAATTGTCCCTTGGGGGAGGGGGGCGATGCCCTCAACAGACAGACGGGGAATCCACTTGGCAGGGAGCACACGGGGTCGCTGAGCCGGAGGGGGGTGGTCCTGCCTCCAGCTTCCACACCAGGCGGCCCATCTCTGACCACTGACCCCACCGACCCCAGCAGGGCCCACGAGCACCCCAACACCCCCAGTTAGCGCTCAGTGCGTTCTCTTGCCCACCCCCATTTTCCCTGGCCCTCCCAATGAGCCCACCCGACAAGGCGTACCCGGGAGCGATGGGGATGGGGGTTTCTGGGTCCCCCAGGGAATTAGAGGCAGGGGCTCTGCACTCAGAGAAGCCCCTGCCTGTGACACATCCCCTGACTTCGGGAGATTCCCCCCAACCCCTCTCCTTGGGACTCACGACCCTCCCCACCCCCCCTGTGGTTTCCTTCCTCAGACGGAGCCCGGGAAGACGAGCACTTTTCCGAGTCACCTCTCAGATCGCTCTCCAGGGACCCCGATGCTGGGACCTTAAAGGGGGGGAGGACCCGTGGACCCCCCACTCTTCACAAGCCCACCCGCACAGACAGGCGGACGGCAGGGGGCGACCTGCCCACACCGGACCCACGCTGAGTTTCCTCTGTCAGAAGCTAGAGCCTGTTCCCGTGAGGGGCTGAATGATCCCAGTCCAAGACGGAACAGCCCAAGGCCCCCAGGGGCCACATCCTTTGTCTCTGGGATGGGGGCAGCTGCCACGGGGATCTTGAGTGGCGACGGAGCCCAGGGTCAGCTGGGCATGACCCAAGGGAACCCTTGGGTGCCCGTAAAAGCTGGGTGCCCGGGGCCGGAGCGATAGCACAGCGGGGAGGGCGTTTGCCTGGCACACGGCTGACCCGGGTTCGATCCCCAGCATCCCATAGGGTCCCCGAGCATCACCAGGAGTATTTCCCAAGTGCAGAGCTGGGAGTCAGCCCTGAGCATCGCCGGGTGGGACCCAAAAAAGCAAAAAAAAAAAAAAAAAGCTGGGTACCCCCAGACAGACACCCCTGGGCACAGAGACCAGCCAGAGGTTTCTGCATCCGCCCTGCAGGGCTGTGGGGTGCCCCGTCATCGGTCTACGGGCCTGAACCCCCCCAGCAGCACCCCACTACGCGCAGCCCATGGCCTGGCCGGAATCTCTGCCCGATTCCTGCATGGCCCTGCAAACAGCAGCAAGAGACAGCCCGGCCCTGCCCCCCCCCCCCAACTGTACTGGGGGGTGGGACATTCTTGCCATTCTGTGCCCAACGGAACTCCCAGACCAGAGGACGAGGCAGGCCAGGCCAGGCGGATTTAAAGCCCCCAGCAGGGATCAGGCAGCCGCAGGGGGGGTGGGGGGTGGGGGGTGGGAGTGTGGAGTCCAGCCTCAGCCACTTCCTGAGCTGGGCAGCCCCCTCCTCCCTCCTCGGAGCATGGAGAAGATGCGAAGGGTTCTGCAACCCACCCGGCCCACATGACACAGAACCAGCCGCTGGTGATGGCTGCGGGCGCCTCTGTGGTGGAGTCTCATTTAATTAAGTCTGGAATTCTCTTCGGAGGGACCAAATCAGCTTCCCCAATGCAGTGCGAAAGGGGAGGCGGGGGGTGGGGGGGAGAAGCAACCACTTCCGGGACCCCATCTCCACGGACCTGGGGGGGAACCCCATGTCACACTGCCGGGGCACGTTGCGGGAGGCAGAGATCCCGTGAGTGTGGCTGACCAGGGGCACGGTGCCCCATTTCCCATGGCTCACTGGGTCGTGGTTGGAAAAAAAAAACGGTTCCCCCCCCCAGGGGGCCGGGGCGACAGCCCAGCAGGGAGGGCACTAGCCTGGCACGTGGCCGACCCGGGTTCGATCCCCGGCATCCCCTAGGGTCCCCCGAGCACCGCCAGGAGTGATGCCTGAGTGCAGAGCCAGGAGTCAGCCCTGAGCATCACCGAGTGTGGCCCAAAAGACCAAAGTAATAATAATAATAATAATAATAACAATAATAATAATGAGTCATGGGACTGGACAGATAGTACAGTGGGTAGGGCTTGGCTTTGCATGCAGCCGACCCGGGTTTGATCCCCAGCATCCCCTGGGGTCCCCCGAGCACCGCCAGGAGTGATCCCTGAGTGCAGAGCCGGGAGTCAGCCCTCAGCATCGCAGGGTGGGACCCCCAAAACAAACAAACAGAGAGGAACTGGGCAGAAGGCAGCCTTCACGGTCCCTCAGCCTCTTCATCCTGGTCCCAGGGAAGTCGGGATTCAGCGGGGAGGACCGCAGATACCGTTGCCATGGAAATCACTGGCCGGCAGGAATGTAGAGCAGTGGCTGCCTGGTGAGGTAGCAGATGGGCCGGAAGAGCAGGAGGGCCCTAGGTGACTCGGTTGGCCTGGAGCCATCCCCGCCTCGGGGGCGGAGCCAGTGAGTCACGTTCTGGGGGGCCCAGGAGGCCTCGAAGCATAGAGCCCTGCTGCCTGGTTTGGGTTTTAATTTTTTACTTTTTTTTTCTTTTGTTTTTGTGTCTGTGTTTGGGGGGGTCACACCTGAGTGTCCTCGGGGGCTCAGTCCTTGCAGAGGCGTCCTGTAGGGTCTCCCAAACCCCCCGCCAGGAGTGATTCCTGAGTGCGGAGCCAGGAGTCAGCCCTGAGCATCACCAGGTGTGGCCCCAAACAAAAACAAATTCGTTGGTGATTTCTATGGGTTTTTGCTTTGGCTGACCCCTGGCTCTGCACTCAGGAATAACTCCTGGCAGTGCTTGGGGGACCCTAGGGGATGCCGGGGATCGAACCCGGGTCGGAAACATGCAAGGCAAGCGCCCTCCCAGCTGGTTTCTCTCAGCAAACCCTGATTTCTATAAGTTTTAAGCATGACCCGGGCGACTAGTGGGATGTCATTGTCTTTATTTATTTATTTATCTATTTATTTTGCTTTTTGGGTCACACCCGGCAATGCTCATAGGTTAGTCCTGGCTCTGCACTCAGGAATTATTTCTGGCGATGCGCGGGGGATCCTAAGGGATGCTGGGAATCGAACCCGGGTTGGCCGCGTGCAAGGCAAACGCCCTCCCCACTGTGCTGTCACTCCAACACCTTTACAAGAAGGTTTCTTTTTTAGGTTGAATCATTTAAAATTAATTTAATTCAATTTAATTTCTTTTTACAAGAAGTTTTTTTTTTTTCACAAGAAGGTTTTTTTTTTTTTTTTTGGGTCACACCCGGCAATGAGTTACTCCTGGAGTTACTCCTGGTTCATGCACTCAAAGAATC
>JAOXYA010481082.1:0-16327 GCA_028565675.1 Sorex palustris | reverse complement strand
GCTTGCCGGGCTCTCCGAGAGGGGCTGAGGAATCGAACTCAGGTCGGCCATGTTGGCTGCGTGCAAGGCAAACGCCCAACCACTGTGCTATCGCTCTAGCCCATGCTAAATGGTATAACTGAAATTTACGACGAACATAGAACTTCAATCTTGGGGCTGGAGCGATAGCACAGCAGGGAGGGCGTTTACCTTGCACGCGGCTGACCCGGGTTCAATTCCCAGCATCCCATATGTTCTCCCCGAGCACTGCCAGGAGTGATTCCTGAGTGCAGAGCCAGCAGTAACCCCTGTGCATCACCAGGTGTGACCCAAAAAGCCAAAAAAAAACCCACAAAACTTAAATCTGCTCACCTAAAAATGTGAGTTGGGGGCAGGTAGGAGTGATAGCACAGTGGTAGGGCATTTGCCTTGCGTGCAACCAGCCTGGCCAAGCCGGGTTCGATCCTCTGCCCCTCTCGGAGAGCCCGGCAAGCTACCGAGAGTATCTCACCCGTTCGGCAAAGCCTGACAAGTTACCCGTGATGTATTCGATATGCCAAACACAGTAACAACAAGTCTCAAAATGGAGACGTTACTGAGCCCGCTGGAGAAAATCGATGAATAACGGGTGGACAGTGACAGTGACAGTGACAGGGGGCGGGTAGGTGGAACCACAGCTGTATGGCCATTGCGGGGGAAGGGAACCAGGGGACAACAGGGAGGATGCTTGCCTTGCCCCTGGCTGACCTGGATTTGATCCCAAGCACCACATAAGATCCCCTGATCCCCTCCAAGAGTGACCCCAGAGCACAGAGCCAGGAGGAAGCCCTGAGCACCACCAGGCATAGCCCCAAAACACACAGGAAGAGAACAGAGCCCAAAGCTAGTCCTGCCGCCCTCCTGGCATCCCTTAAATGGGCTTAGCGGCATCACACCCCCTCGAGCATGCCTGGGACTGTCCCTAAGGGCCCTGAGCACTGACCGGCCCAAGCAGCACCACATCCTTGGAGCCGAGCACTGCCCAGGGCCCCTGAGCACGGCTCAGCCGCCCTGGGCAGGAAGAGAGAAGACGCAGTTTGAGGAGTGGACAGTCCCGCCAAAGGCCCACAGTGGACGGGGATGTCCGGACTCCACAGAGCAGTAGGTGGGGCCGTCTCACCCCTGCAGACCTGTGCCTTGCGCCCAAGCCACATCCCTGCCCTGGCTGACTCCGCTCATTAGCTTAAAACCCAGTTTCCGTCTACCGCGTCCCCGGCGTGGGGCCATAGCCCCTTGCATGTGGGTCTGTGAGATCATCCATGCTTTCCGGAGTGTGTCCCAGGCTGGCCCGGTCACTCCTGCGTCGTCCCGCTGTTCCCCCCCCCCCATCCTTCCAGCTGGAGCAGCCCCAGAGGGTTGGTGCTCACCTTGTCCCCAACTGCGTGGTATGACCCCGGCACCCCGACAGTCTCTGAGTGAGGGGGGTCTGGCCCCGACACAAACAAGCAGGAAGGTGGGTCTGGGTGGGTCCTGCAGCTGGGCTCAGCCGAGCGACCCAGGGAAGGAAAGAGGAATTAAAGACCCAGAACTGGGTCACTGCTGACCCCTGAGGATTTTACCTCCAAACCACGTCTGGACCCATCACTTCTCCCTCTGGCTCCAGCTTCCTGTCCCAGGCCCCCGCTGGGTCAGAGCTTCCCTCGTGGCGCCCCCAGGCCCACTGGCTGCTGCTGAAAGCTGGCCCTTGGCTCCCAGTGCTGGCGGCACATCCAGGGTCGCGGCCAGAGCATGTCTTGGCCCTTTCCTCCTCCAGGAAGGCACCTGGGGCCCAGCACACAAAGCCCTCCAGGGTCCATCATTCTTTTTTTATTTATTTTTTGCTTTTTTGGGGTCACACCTGGCGATGCACAGGGGTTCTTCCTGGCTCAGGCACTCAGGAATGATTCCTGGCGGTGCTTGGGGGACCATATGGGATGCTGGAAATCGAACCAGGGTCAGCCGCGTTCAAGGCAAACGCCCTCCCCGCTGTGCTATTGCTCCAGCCCCAGGGTCCGTCATTCTTTCAACCAATTTTACCCCCTCTTGTGGGGGCCTTAGACCAAGGACATATGCTTGTCCGGGTCTGCCATCTCGCAGCCCTTCAACTGGGGGTCCTAGCGGCAGGCTGCCAGGAGGGCCTCAGAGCATGTAGGGACACCAGGATTCGAACCTCAGCCCACATGCACCAGTCCCACAGCTGCGACTTAATTGAGCAATGCCTTGTCCCAGGCATTAGCATCACAAGTTTAAAAACCAGAGGAGTGGAGTAGAGTCGGAAATAGGACAGCCGGAGCACGTTGCCTTGCACGTGGCCAACCTGGAAGTAATCCCCAGCATCCAAGATGGTCTCCCAGCACTGCCAGGAGTTGACCGCTGAGCACAGAGTGAGGAGTCCACCCTGAGCATAGAGTCAAGAGTATGGTCTGAGCACAGAGTCAGGAGTTCACTCTGAGCACAAAGTCAGGAGTCCACCCTGAGCACAGAGTCAGGAGTCCACCCTGAGCACCACTGGGTGTGGCCCCCTCAAAGCTAAAAAAAGTTTTCAAAAGACATTTGCCTCTGCCCTTCCCTCGCCCTGCATGGGACCAGGGGCCACACTGAGCCATACTCTGGAGCTAGTCGGGGCAGAGCAAGGTCGGGGGGCAGGAGCATCAGAAGAAATGAATGAAGAGGCCAACGCCTTTGGTGGCAGGAGGCTCTGACCCAGAGCTCCAGGGCCCAAGGGAGCAGGCGTGGGGGAACCCGGACTGGGAGGAGGCCGCCGTCAAGAGCAGAGGGCGGCATCTGTCCCCCCCACGTCCCCTCCCCGCTGGCTGGGCAGCAGCTGGGTGGACAGCAGCTTCCCCCACTGCAGCTGCCCCACCCCAGAAGTGGGCAGAGCCAACCACCCCAGAAGGAACTGAAATTGGGCCCGGCCACAGTCGCTGGCCAGGCCGCCCCGGGGGGCTGCAGAGGGGGCGAGGGAAGGGCGGGAGCACCCGCCCTCGAGGGGCTCCTCCCCTGCTGAATGTTGGACCCCGAGAGGAAAGATAGTGCAGTGAGTCCCCATCATTATTGGGTTTCTTTCTGGTTTTTTTTGGGGGGAGGGGGTTGTGCCAGAGTGCTCCGGGATTACTCCCGGTTCTGTGCTCAGGGATCACGCACTCCTGGCAAAACTCGGGGACCCCATGGGAAGTCAGGGTCAAATCCAGCTTGGCTGCATGCAAGGCAAGTGCCCTACCCGCTGTTCTATCTCTCCTGGCCCTGGTTTTTTTTTCTTATTTTCAGCTTTTTGGGTCACACCTGGCATTGCTGCTCAGGGGTTCCTCTTGGCTCTGCACTCAGGAATTACTCCTGGCAGTGCTCAGGGGACCCTGTGGGATGCCAGGGATCGAACCTGGGTCTGCTGCATGCAAGGCAAACACCCTGTCCGCTGTCCTATCACTCCAGCCCCATGGGTTTCTCTCTCTCTCTTTTTTTTTTTAAATGTTATTATGTTGTTTATTTGGAGGCCATACCCGAGAAAGGAGAAAGAAATACTAAGCTGGGGAGCCCTAGCACTTGCCTTGCGTGTAGCTGACATGGGTTCTACCTCCCCCCCCCACACACACACACCTAATAGCGGAAGAATAGAGGAACAAAGGACGGAAGGGGGGAAGGAGGGAAGGAGGAAGAAGGGAGGAAGGCAACTTGAGAAGGAAGCGAAATTGTCCCAGTCCACAAACTGCCCAGGAGGGCTGTGGAGGGGCTGAGGGAAGGGAGGGAGCACCCGCCCTCCTCCTCAGGTGACCAGAGGCGTTGGGAGTCTCAAAGGTGGCACAGCCGCCCTGTGGAAGGTAGAAGGAAAGAATGAGGGGGAGGGGAGAGGGTAGAGAGGGAGGGGGAGGGAGAGAGAGGGCGGGAGAGGGGTCCCTGCCAAGCTGTCTGGGGAGTTCCAGTGGAGCTTCCCCTCCCCCTACCCCCCTCCCCCCGACTGCGGCCCCACCAGACAGAGGCAGCCCAGCTCTGCCGTGCCAGGGAGGGTCTGAGTGGGGGCTGAGGCCAACCCTTGGGGGCTGGCCTCTGGGACAGGGTCAGGCCCTGTGTGGTTAAGTAGCTCTGCTGGCAGTTCAGGCATCTCTGAGTAATGGAAAGTTTATTTTTTTTAAAAAATAACAACGAAGTCATTAACTGGGAAGTGTGGGTTTGAGGGTGAAGAAAAGCCAAATGCAAGGTCTTTGGGGAGAAATTCCTCTAGCATATTAATAACGGGCCAGAAGGTGCGTGGTGGCTCTTGCCCGCGGGAAGCCTGGGTGCGATACCCAGCAGGTACCTCCGACGCTAGCTCCAACTCAGAGCAACTCTGGGTACCCCCCTCCCTCACCAGACAACAACAAAATGAAAAAGAATAAAAAGGCTGGGGGGGGGGGGGCGCTGGAGGGCTGGAAGATAGCACAGCGGGTAGGGCGTTTGCCTTGCACGCGGCCGACCCGGGTTCGATTCCCAGCATCCCATATGGTCCCCTGAGCACCGCCAGGAGTAACCCCTGAGTATCGCCGGGTGTGACCCAAAAAGAAAAAGAAAAAAAAGAAAAGTCAAAAGCAAAATTTGTTGACAAGTAGAATTGTGTTCCTGATACTAAGAATGTTGTAAATGACAGATGTGTGAGAATCTGGTAGCTAGGTAAAAGGAGAAAATAGTGCATATATTTTAAATTGGACTATGGAGACTCCAGGGAAACAGTTCAACTGTCAAGCACTAATGCTTTGCATGCAGGAGTCTTGGTTTGATCCCTGGTACCACACGATCCTCAAGCGCCAAGCCAAGAGTGGCCTCCACCCCACCAGATCTAAAGAAAAAGTTGGTGGGCCAAAGAGATAATGCAGCAGGCAACGTACCTGCCTTGCATATGGTCTATCTGGGTTTGATCCCCAGCACCATATGAGATCCCCTGACACTGGCAGAGTGACCCCTGAAGTAAATAAGCACAGCTTGGGGTGGCTCAAAAGAGAAACAAAATTGGAATATAGAGACCTTGTTAAACAGTATTAGAACATTTCTAGGGATGGGGTATAGAAAGGAGACCACCCCGTGTGCCCAGATATTAGTTTATATTCCTGTAGATGTGCTTTAGTTTACACCTCTGCGGGTGGGAGGGGGCACAGTTATCAGTTCCTGCTGGCCACTGTGTGGAGTGTACACCTTCTCCCCACATCCAGCAAGGTGCAGTGGGTGTCTCTGCAGTTCTTGTTTGGTGAGTGTTCTATGTGAAGGCTAGGCGAAGGGCCCTAGCTGCCAGCATGCCTCCTACCACCCTCAAGCCCCAGCTAGAATAAGGTTTCAGAATGGATGAATGAAAACAAAGAATCACTTCATGTGAAATGTGTCTTTATTGGAGCTTTAGGGAGGTTTGGGGTCCAGAAATGTATCTGAGAAACTTGATTCCTGTTTCTGTCAATTAACTCTGGTTCAGTGACTTGGTTACACATTGTTTCACTTAAAGGCAAAATTTCCAAGAACCTAATCAAGAACCTCTCAAGGGAGAACTTACAGTGTTTGCATGTCTCGGAGGGAGCATAAAATTGACAGAAGAAAAGCTGAAGTCTAAAATGATTCTCAGCTAAAGTCTAAAATGATTCTCACAGTGAATGAAGTTACAGAGGCTGAGAGAATCAGACTAAATTCCAGTTATGTGTACTGAATATCCTACTTGACCCCTGGCCCCAGATTTTGTGCAGCTCAGGTCTTCAGGGCTGGCCTGCTGCAGCTGAACTCAGGCCAAGTCAGGCTGTGTGAGGGGGAGGCTTCCCAGAGGGAGCGAGGGAGCAGTTGGGTTTCTCAGGCTGTGTGGCCGAAGCAGCCTTCCAGCACGAGGCTGAGTTCTATCCCCAGCGCTGCCCACAACTGCAGCTTGGCACTGTGTGACCGTTGGAGCCCCACAATTGAGTGTGTGTGCAACACCCACCATTGCAGTAAAGAGCAATAAAGACAAGGAGGCAGGGGAACCAAAGCCTCCGCGGGCCGCCCAGGCTCCACACCCAGGGCTGGCCAGCTCTGCAGCCTCGCTCTGGATCTCATTTAGGATTGAAACTGCTTTTATATTTTTTTTGGGGGGGGTGCACCCAGCAGTGCTCAGGGGTTACTGACTCTGCACTCAGGGATCACTCCTGGTGGTGCTTGGGAGACCATATGGGGTGCAGAAGATTGAACTTGGGTTGGCTGTATGCAAGGCAGGTATCCTCCCTGCTTCCACATGTCGGGGTGAACATATTTGTCATAATCCTGAGATGAGAAAATAAAGTAAGCCCATCTCTCTGATACTCATGCTTGACTAATTTTTTGCAGGAGGTTGAAAACCTTTTGGTAGTCTCAGGCAGAAGTCTGACGGATTCATTTCCAGAGCTGACTGGACACATGTCCATCTTGGGGAGAGCCAGGAGGTTGCTGTGCAGGGTAAGGGGAGCAGGGGGCCCTATGTTACCCACCAGCTTTTCCACCCAGGAAAAGGCTGGAATCTGAACCTTAAACCCAAGAGACGAGATGAACTAGCACAGAGCTAGCAACCAGGTATGTCAAGGAAAAAGTGACCCTCGGTTTATTTGTGTAACAGGTGAATTATAAACGCAAATGTGGGTTGTGCCGGGAGGTTGCGCAGGCTTTGCATGGGGCTCCCCAGAACCACGTGTTCCCCACTAAGCACAGCAGATAAAGAACCCCACAATTGGGATTTGGCTCCTGCTCCTGGATCAGAACCAAGTGCCCCCTGAGAGCAGGTCCAAGTTGGCTCCGGGTCTGGACTAAGGGGCTCAGCATTTCCCCAGGGGGCAGCGGCCTACGAGGAGGCAAAGCAGAGCCAGGTGGTCAGTCAGGGTGCAGGGGGTGGGCCCCCGCGGCCCACCGCTGCCTCTCGGGAGCAGTGGAGTGAGGGCCAGAGGGTTTTGCTGACCTCTGAGACCGCCTCCCCTCCCCTCTGGCCCTCACCCCCAGAATGCCCCCACCTTTCTGCTCCCCAGACCCCAGAGAACCACCCACTGGAGGATGCAGGGCCCAGCTCTGGGGGAGCAGAGACCACAGAATCCCGGGTCACTGAAGCCCCCAATCCAGTCCCCGGGCCCTGGACCCTTCTCTTCCTCTCTGTCCCCCACCCCCAGTGCCCCCTTCCACCTCTGGGGGCTGTGGTGCTCCTGACCTCCCATACACCCCCATGCCCCCTTACCTTGGCTGCTGATGACCCCGCCAGGCTTGGAGGCAGCCCCCCATGACTGGGAAGAGGGCCAGGGGCCTCGCCCCAAGGCAGTGGCCTGAGCTGTGGAAGGAAGGGAAGACTGGGTAGGGCCTTCCTGCACTCCCCCTGCAACTCCCCCAGGCCCCCCAGGCTCTCAGACCCCCCAGGCCCCGAGGCCCTGCCCAGTTGCCAGGTGTCAGGGCTCGCTCCCTCATCTGCACGTTTCCTGGGGCTGACGCTGCGAGTCTGGGGTGCAAGGACACTTTCTCCCCATACCCCACAAGATGGGGTCATTCTGTTCCCCCAATGTCCCGCCCCTTGTTTGGTCCCCGGCTCCCACACACCATCCTGGGGACCCCGGGGAGGAGAGGAGGTCGGAAGCAGGGTTGCCTCTGAGATGAGGACCCCCCAGCCCCCAAGTACCTGGCTGTGGCGGGTCTCAGGAAAG
This sequence comes from Sorex palustris, assembly GCA_028565675.1. NCBI lineage: Eukaryota > Metazoa > Chordata > Mammalia > Eulipotyphla > Soricidae > Sorex > Sorex palustris. The sequence goes on along the minus strand of JAOXYA010481082.1, from coordinate 8,699 downwards.
GCCTGCAGAGTGACCCTATGGGGGGCTGGGGCAGGGCAGGTGCCACGACCCCTGGCAGCTCCCCCAGGTCCCTGAGCGAGAACATTCCGACTTGGGACAACATGGGAGGGGGAGACAGGTGGTTCAAGCTCATGCTGGAACTCACCAACTTTCTGGGGCTTCGGGCCCCCACCAACGCCTTGGGGGAGGAAAGGGGGGGGAGCAAGCTCTAGTCTGGTGGGGGGCCACAGGGCAACCTCGGGGCGCCTCTCAGGCTGCTCTGCTTCCGGCCCAGGGCCATGGGGAGGCTGGAGACCTGTGAGGAGTGTGGGGGTCCGGTGAAACCTGGCAGCCCTTAATGCCCACGGTGGAAGAGTGCAGGATGAGACCCACGCAGAACCCCCAGCCTCCCACCGCGTTGGTACCTGCGCGGGCTGGAGAGAGAGGAGCAGGGCTCAGGGCTCCCCAGCCCCCCAGGACTGGGCTTCCCCACTCACCTAGCAGCTGGCCATTCTGCGCTGGGGGTGGGATCTGGGGTTTGGGGCCCCAGCCGCCCCCTTTCTGAGCCGAAGGCCAGAGGAAGAACAGCAAGGGGACCCGCCCATGGCAGGGACCTGGGGGAACAGGGGGCAGGGAACCCCAGCCTCAGCCCAGGGACCAGAGTGGTTCCCCAGCCACTTCCTAGTCCCCAGGTGCTCCCTGACCTGGCCGGGCACCCTGTCCCATTACCGAGGCCAACCCCTGGGCTGGAGATGTGGATACAAGGTCAGAAGTGGGGGTTGCCCAGCAGGACAGACTGAGGCAGGGGGAAGAGCAGGTTCCCTCACGTGACCGCTGAGACCTTGTGCCCTCCCAGTCCCTTCCCCTGTGCCCACAAAGGCAGAGAAGGGGACTCTAGCCCTCCCCCCATTCAAGCCTTCACCCACCCCCTCTCACCTGGTTGGGGGACTCCTTTCCCGGGAGAGGCGCCAGTGCCCAGCCCGTTCCTGTAAACTAGGGAGATAGGGGGGTGTGAGGGGAGTGAGGCGACTCAGGGGCACCCCCACACCGCAGACATTCTCAGAGGGCAGCAGAGACAGGACAACCTTGGGCCATTCTGGTAAGAGCTTGGGGGGGCGGGGCGGTGGGCACAGGCTCTGGGGGCAGGCAGGCACAGATAAGCCTATTCCTGCCACAGGTCTAACCCGCCCCATAGGCCCCGCAGCTGGGGGTCCCTGGGCTGGGCCCTGCAGCAGCTCCAGCACAGCCTGGAGCGGGCACCTACCCAGGTCCTCTGTGCCAGCCCAGCTCACAGGACCCTCACTATGGGCATCGCCATGGAAGTTGGGCTGCCCTGCAGTCGCCTGGGCTGCTCCTGGATAGTAGGAATGAAACCCAGGCCCAGGCGAACCCAGCATTGACTCTTGGCGAAGTCGTAGTTTGGGGTGCACAGAAAGGACTTACCTGGTTTCTGAGGCTCCGTGGCCTCCCCCACACCTGCAGAGGAGACGGGGAGCAGGGGAGGGTCCTGTGGTCATACACTGGCCTCCGAGAGCTGGGGGACCTGGGCCCCGTGCCCCCTCTCCCCTCAGCCTCCAGTACCTGCTCCTCCATAGCTATTCTGAGTGCGGGGGGAGCCTGGCAGGGGTGGGGGGAGTGCCAAGCTGTGGGCTTCAAGCCAAGAACCAGGGGTCCTGGCTCCCCCCTCAGCATACTCATCTGGCCCCACTGCCTGGAAGAACCCCCACCCCACTCAGTCTTACCTGTCTGAGTTCCCAGCCCGTTCCCCAGTCCTGGGGGGACAAAAGGAGTGGGGGAGGGGCACCGGGTTCAGGGGAGCTCAGGAGGGGGGAGTCTAACCTGGTTTCTGGGGCCCCATACCCCCTCCAAAACCTGGTGGAAGGAGAGGGAGTAGGTGAGGGTCCCAAACCAGCAGGCCCCCACTACCTCAGTGCACAGTTGTTCTGAGGCACAGGGTGGGGGGGTGGACAAACCTCTTTGAGGCTCCTCATCTCTGTCGCCCCCCGCTGGGCCCTGCTGTTACACAGACCCACCCGACTTCGTGCCCTCCAGCCCACCAGAGCCTTTCCCCCCTCCCCCCCGCCCCCATTCTGTTTCTCTCAGGTGCCCAGCCCAAGTGCCCACGGCTTTTCTTTTATCCATTCTGGGCCACATCAGTGGTGCTGGAGACTGTACCTGGGTCTTCCTCCTCTTCAGCCTGTGTCCCCGCCCGCTGAGCATCCCTCGGGGTGCGAGGGCACTCGAGCTGAGGTGGAGTGTGGGTCCCCCGTGTGCCCAGGCCCCCCCCCCGCAGTCTCCCAGGCAAGTTCCCAGCCAGACCCCTGAGTGTGAGCCTGGCCCCTTCCCTTTCGGAGTCCTGGGGAGGCAGCAGTTACTGGAGTGTTGGAATGCGGGGAGACTGCTGGTAAACCGACAAGAAGGGGGCGCTCACCTGGCTTCGGGGGCTTTCCGGCGCCTCCAGGGCCTGTGGAAGGGGTGCAGGTGAGGCTCCGTCCAGCTGCCCCCATCCTCCACACAAAGCCACTTGGGGCCCTGACTCTCCCACGCGCCTCCTCTGTCTGCCTGAAGCCAGAGGCTCCCGAAGGGTACAGCAGGTTCACCTCTCCTAGGCGGGGGTGTTTGGGGGGCCCTCCCAGACCTGGAACCTCAGCCTGGCCCACACCCACCACTCGTGGAGGGATGCTGGCTGGGCCTACCTGTGAAACAGGGTGAAGATGGAGATTGGGCACTCGGGCCCTGCCTCCTGCCTGCTTTGGAAGCCCAGCCCGGTGGAAGGGTGGGGAGGGAGGCCACAGGGTAGGACGGGGGACAGGGAGCCCCTCACTTTGCTCTCTCCCTTGCTGGCCCATGCCGAGGCCATTCCTGCTACAGTGCAGACATGGGGACACTGAATAGGGCTCACCTGTGCTTTTACGGCCCCCCATGCCCCTCTGCGCCCACCCGCGTCTCACCTGGAAAGGCCCCCACTGGCAGGCCGGGTCCAGTCCCTATCCCGTGTCCTGAACAGAAGCCCCAGGAGGGTGAGGGCTCAGAGAAGGTGCCCGGGTAGAGGGGCAGGCATGGAGCTCCCCAGCTCCTGAGCCTTCCCCCCCCCCGCCCCCCGCCAACACCTGGAGCAGGGACTCCAGCTCCCGAGTCCCATTGCTGCTGAGGGCAGCAGTGGGCTCTCCCGGGGTGCCACGGCTGGGTCCCTCCTGAGGTGCCCCCGTCCCTGCCCCCCTGCTGACCACCAGGCCACAAGTAGGGGGACAGAGGGCACTCACCTGGCTTTCCGGGCTTCATTCCCCCTCCAGTGCCTGAGGAGAGCAGATCAAGTCAAGCCCACTGGAGACCCTCAGATCCTGGCCCCCACCCGCTCACCTGCCCATCCCTACCTGCTCCGTAGCCATTCCGGGCCGGGGGGCCTGCAGAGAGAGACAGGGGTGCGTGGGGGCAGGCTGGGGAGGGGGCCTAGTTGGGGGCAGAGGACACCATGGACTGTCCCCTCAATCAGCTGAGGCCGTGTGGGAGGGGGAGACTCCGGGAGAGCAGAGGGTCCACTCCGGACTGTGTCCCTCCTGAGTGCCAGTTTCCCCTCTGGCCCCGAGGCAAGGAGAGCTAGAAGAGTGGCCTGTGCAGGGATAGCAGTGCCCCCTGGCATGGTGGGGCTCCCCAGGTTTTCGCTTCTGCAGCTCGGATGACCAGGCCTTTGCCCCTCTCAGCAGAGACCCCCTAGCTGGGGGCTGGGAGCCCCCACTGGAACTACCACTGACAGGGGCCCCTGTCCTGGTGCCCAGATCTGCTCCCTGACTGGGACAGAGCAGCAGCCTGCCTGTATCTCCCCAGACCAGGAGACTGGGGTCCTGCCTCCAGCCAGGGAGACCCCCAGGAGAGGGCATGGCGCCTGCCCCCGCTCACCGCCTTGCAGGCTGGCCCTGGCCAGGCAGAGCAGAAGCAGCGTGATGCGGAGAGTCTGGACGCCCATGGTGCCCACCGCGATGGCTTGGCTGCAGGGTTTATACACCTCGCCCAGGTCCCTACCTCATCCATCACCCTGCTGACAGGCCCCCCAGCTGACCCCTGGTGGGGGCTCAGGTGTCCGTCGGCAGTTGGTGGGGGGCAGGCGGCACCCCAAATCCAGCCCAAACACAGCTGAGGAGACGGGCCCTGGGCCAGAGGCTGGGAGCTGGCAGCCATGTGGCCCTTGGGAGAGATGCTACCCCAGGGCCAGGCGAGGGGGGCGCTCAGCCTCTCATCCTGGAGGGAGGTGACATGGGGACAGTCACCCCATTCAAGCCCCAGCAGGCAGCCCTTCCTGCTGGGCACAGAGCACTGACTGGAGCTCGGGACAGCTGGGCCTGAGATGGGAATTGGTGTGGCCGGGCACTGCTCTCTGTCCCCCAGTGAGCCTGGACCCCACGAGGCTGGCTGGGAGTGCAGACCCGAGCCCCTGCCACCTCACTGGGTCCCTGGAGGTCTGGAGAGGGGTCGGTACTGGCGGTTTCTCAGGTGCCCCCCTGTTCTCTCTCCCCACTCCACACCCCACATGCCACCCCCAGACTGGAGCAGCCTCAGGCATGGGCCTGCTCCTCGCATCTGCTGGGTTCTGCCTGGGTCCAACCCTCGGAGTCTGTCCTCACTCCTCTAAAGCTTCAGGAGTCCTGAAGCAAGAGTCCAGCAGGACAGGGCCTTGCATGCAGCTGATCTGGGTTCCATTTTTGGCACCCCATATAGACCCCCAAGCCCCACCAGCAATGATCCCTGAGCTTACAGCCAGGAGTAACCCCTGAGCACCACCGGATGTGGCCCCAAAGGAAAACAAACAGCACCCCCAAGCCTCCCCCCAACGCTGCAGTGGGAGAGAGACAGTGGGCACAGCCTGGTGGTAGCCGTCCGAGCTGGTCCCATCCCCAAATCCCTGAGCCCAAACACCAGCAATAGAAACAGACCCACTGTGTGGGGACTCTGAGGCAGAGCTCCAGGCTCACAGGTGGGGGGCCAAGAAGGTTCTAGACAGTGAGGAGGCTGCCTGTCTGTGTCGTCCTGGGGGAGGGCAGCCACCCACACAGCCTGGGGAGGGCCGAGGAAACAGGTGGGCCAGGCACGTGCCAGGAAACCACCAGGGGGCACGCCCTGTCTACCCTCTGGGTGTGGGCATGGGAAAGCTAGTCAGCCATGCAAGCAGAAGTAACACCAGCCCCAGCAGCCTGGGGCCGGCGCCAGCGGGGGTGTGAGCCGCCAAATCAAATCGCAGCCCAGGAAATGCTGGCCCCTGCCAGGCAGGAATGCGAGGACAGCTGGGGGCATGCGGGCGCCGCAGGCAGACACCTCCTGAGCCCCAGCTGTTCCCTCCTTCCCAGGCACTGCCAGGCACTTGACCTCTGTCATTGTATTGGTGCCTGTACAGGTAAGAACTGTGGCTGGGGACATGCCACAGGGGCACCCCATAGCCCCCAACCCCACGAGACCCACTCCCACACTGGCAGCTCTGTGCATTTTCTGTTACTGCCACGCACAATCCCTGTTCTGCTTCCAGAAGATTGGGGGGGGGGGTTGCATCCCAGTGGTCACTGTCAGAACCTGTGTTGACAGGCTAAGGCCTTGGCGGGTGTAGCCCCCGGATCCGGGGAAGATTTGCATTCTCTGATTATTTGGTTTTGGGGTGTGACCCGACGAGCTCAGGGCTTCCTCCTTGGAGTTGCAGGGCTGGAAGGGGGACCGTGTGTGTGTGGGGTGGGGAGGGGTTAAGGCCAGCGCCTTTCCGCTGGGCTCTGGCCATGGGCCAGGCTTTGAAGCTGAAGTAACATTCCTTGGAATCCTGATCTCTCCATAGGTTTGGAGGTGCCCAGGCTGCGCCGGGCCCCTCGGAGGTTTCCCTGGCCTCCCCTCTCTCAGTCCCTGCCCCTCAAAAGGAATTCCCGGGGGGGGCAGTGGGTGGGGCGGGCTGGCCTCCAGGGACAGGGACTTCGTTAGCCCGAGGCTCTCTCCAGACGGCTGGGGTGCAGGCCCCACCCGGCTGGGGTCCCTAGAAGCAGCGTGGCCGAGACGCCGTCCATGGGCAGTCTGGCTCCCAGTCCCGGATCCCCGCATCCAGCGCACGCCAGCCAGGCCCCGGGTAAGGGGTGGACGCCGAGGGGCAGCTGCCAGTGCACGGGCCAGACACACAGGGGTGCGCGCACTCCAGCACGCTCTGAATGTATGGGGCCGAACCTCAGGAATCCAGCGCCCGTGGGGGCTTCCTCCCGGCAGAGGTCTGGCCTAGGGCTTTGGACTTGAATTCGGAGACCCCAGGTCGGGGCGGTGGGGTTTCACTGAGGAGTCCTTGCGCCCCCTTCAGACTTCCTCAGGGTCCACACTACTGCTCGAAAAACTGCCTGTGATAAGCGCTTCACGAAGGCAGGGAGCGGGGCTATTGCTGAAAGGGGGCGCCCTGTCCTCCCTGTGCCGCTGGGCCCACCTGCTGCCCACTAGGCCCGCAGGGCAGTTTTCGCTGCTTTCATGCCCTGCTAAGAGTGGGGACCCGCGATGACGGAACAGCGTCCGTGCGAAACGGAAGCCCATGTCCCCGCATCCTGCCTGAGCTCTGCCCGACTCTCTGGACACTGGACACTGCAGCCAGCACACCGTTTGGCACATCTTCCAGGGGCATGTCTCCTTTGTTGGCAAGGTGTGTGGGTTTTTTTTTTTTGGTCACACCCGGCAATGCTCAGAGGTTACTCCTGGCAGTGCTCGGGGGACCAGAGGGGATGTGGGGATTGAACCCGGGTCGGCTACGTGGAAGGCAAACACCCTACCTGCTGTACTATCACTCCAGCCCAAAGGTGTGTGTGTTTTAAGGGGTGAGGTTTGGGTTCTCGGGAAGCCAGGCAAACCGAACAATGCTCAGGGCTGACTACTGGTGACCCAATTCAGGGATCACTCCTGGTGGGGCTCAGGGGACAATAAGGGCTTTCAGAGATAGCACCCAGTTCAGCCATGTACAAAGCAAGTGCCTTTGCTACTACTGTTCTATCGCGCCGGCCCCTGGAAGCATGTATTTTGAATTAAAAAATGTCTTCTAAGTTATTTCACTCAGACTTTCAAGAATGGGCAGTTGGCATCTTGCTTGTTTGAGGCCCTGAGTTTGATCTCAGGTATCAAAAATTAAAATAAAAAAAAAAGGGCAGTTGGAAGGGGGCCTGGATCCAGGGCCTGGAGACAAGTTGGCAAAAGGCAACTCGGGGAGCTGGCCTGTTTCCCCACCTCCTGGGGACAGGCAGGGGTCCCAGAAAAGGAGCACTGTCTGCCAGAGATGCTAAGCAAAGGAAGGTCGCATGGAGTTGGGAAAGCAGCACTTCCCCAAACTCTGGGTTTTGGGTCTAAGCCCAGGGCCAGGCCCTGCATGTAGTATTCACTGGGTGCAGGCTGAGGCGCTTGGAGACTGCAGGTGGCCTTAGAGTCTGCGGCCCCATTTCCCTTTACCCTCTTAAACAGGAGGAAGCAGCACCCCCAGCAGTCTATGGAGGGGGGGTCAACAGCTGCGCCTGTGTGCCCTGCTAAGTCCTCTAAGGGGATCATCAGCTGTTACAGGAGACTAAAGCAGCTCAGAAAGATGAGCACATCTCCAAGGTCACTTTGCTAGGAAGAGCAACGGGGGCTTTAAGGCGAATTTAAGCCTCAGACGGCAAGCCAGGAAAGGGACCTGAGGTAGTACAGGCGTTTGCTTCACATGCAGCTGGACCCTGTTGCACCCCCAATAACTACACTATCCTCCATAACCCTTGGGTGTGGCCCCAAGAAATCCCTTCCCCTAAAAAACAGATTGGGAAGGGTAGCCTCACAGGCGGGCGGAGGCTGCCCTCAGGGCCAGGGGGCGCCCGACCAGCAGTCTGGGGCGTCTCCAGGAGGCGGTCGCGTTTTCTGGCTCTCGTAGTCGCTCGTTCCGGGAGCCGGGGGCTGTCCGTCCCCGATGCAAAGCACTGCGGGACTAAGCGGAAGGCAGCGAGCCCGGACTCTTCAGAGACTTTCTGATGGGTCCCCAGTGACCGTCTCTTGGGGCACTTCCGGGACAAGCTACTGCAGAGGCGCGAAAACGAAGCCGGTCCGGCGAGAGTCGGGGGCTGGAGGTCGGTGGGGGCCCGAGGCTCCGCCGGCAGGGCCTCGGAATGCCAGATTACACCCCGGCCGGCCGGCCCTGCCGCCGCCGCCGCCGCCGCCGCCGCAGCCCCGGCAGCGCCCAGGAACCTGCGCCTGCGCCTGCGCCCTGCCGACGAGCGGGGCCGCGGCGCGCACGCAGCGACGTGGGGCGGGGCCCCGCTGGAGGGCGTCTCTGATAGGCCGGTCCGGGGAGGGGGCGGGGTAAGAGGTGTTTCTGGGCGGGGCTCCGAGGCCGGTTTGGAATTTTTGGCGCGAGTCAGCTCCGCGCGCGTCCACGGGCGGTTCCCCCTCGGGAGAATCCTTCTGCCTAGGCGTCCGGAGCCGTTGACGGCGGACCCCGACTCGTCTGGCTCCTCCGAGGGCTCCCACGGCCTCCACCCACCCGGAATCGGGAACTTCACGGAGCTGCGCCCCGCCCTCCCGGCCCAGGTGAGTTCAGCCCGGGGCGGCAGGGTTCTTGGGCGGGGCCGCTCTCCTTCTTAGTTTAAGATAGTCCCATTTATCTATCTCTGTTTTGACTTGTTTGGTCAACGGTGTGGCATCTTTGAAGGCGCCATTGGCTTCTATGTCATGAAGGGTTTTGCCAACATTTTCCTCAATGTATC
>JAOXYA010481075.1:0-16327 GCA_028565675.1 Sorex palustris | reverse complement strand
GCTATTAATGCCCCCGCCGACGCGCACGCGGCGCCTCGCTGACGGATGTCCCGCGCCCCGGCTCCGCCGTAAATCAGCCCTCTCCCGGGACCGGCGGCCAAGTGTCATCTTCCATCTTGGTAATGAATCGGGTCGCCCTGCTGAGCCCTGTCCCCGTGGCCCATGGTTCCGCCCTCTTGGCTATGGTGAGCCCCACCCCGGCCTGTCCTCACTGCGTTCCCCCCCCCTTCCCCCGGGCAAGCTTGGGCCCTGCTGAGTGACCCAGGGCACAGACAGGTTTGCCACCCTCACCCACAAAGGGACTGGACAGGAAGTCGCCCAAGGGCTGGCCTGGGGCCACCCCTCTCTCCCGTGATGGGGATACAGATGCTTGGGCCACCTCCCGGGCCTCGCACCCCGCATCTGTGGGAAGCAGCCGGCGGGAGAGAAGCAAGTGACCCCTGCCCTGGCCAGAAGGAGGCGCTGACGATTGACCTCTGCCGTTTTGGGAGCTGCACTCTGGCGCCCGACAGGAGACCCTCCTTGGCCCTGCTCCTCCCGGTGGCCTTACCTTCTTCGCTGCAGCCCTGGAGCCGGCTGAGGTGGTGGGGTTCTCCTCGGGGTGCTGTGTCTCAGAACCCAGAGCCTGGTCAGCTCACATGCTGGCCCTGGCCCTGGTCACGGGCCCCAGATGGGGGCAGGTGGGTGGCAGGGGGGGGGCGCCCCGGGTGTGTCGCTCTGCAGGCTCAGATGCGGCCGGGGTCACTTCAGAGGACACCCCCTGGAGTGAAGGGCCACCAGGGCCGCCCCCTGCCCTCAGGCGGCTCCGCCCTGCAAGGCTTGGGGGGGCCTTTACCCCCTTTCTTGACCAAGTCTGTTGTGTGCGTCCCCGTATCACTCGGCGCGGCGGGCAGCGGGCAGCGTTGCGTGACGGCCGGGAAGGAGGGAGCTGGCGCCGGATGCAGGCTTCCTGCCGCTCAGGCTGAGTCTGTGGGGGGCCGGGGGGGCTCCATCACCGCGCGGAAGGGGTTCAGATGTTCACTGCGGGGCCGGGTCCGTCGCCATGCGCCACTGAGCTGTCAGACCCCGCAGCCCCCCTTCCGGAAGCTGCTGGGGTGCGGGTGCGTGCTGGGGGGCTCCTGCCTGGCTGTTGGGCTCCTGCTCACAGAGGCTTCCTGGCTGCGGGGCGGCGGGCGGTGGGGGCGGGGGGCGCGTGGACCAGTCCTGCTTCACCCCCTGATCTTGGCTGTCCAGGAAGGAATCCGCTTCTCACAGCCTCCTGCAGCTTCACCTGCCGAAGAACCAAACGAGCGATGAAGCCAGGAAGTCTGGGGGTGCACCCCCCACCCCACAGCCTGCTTCCCCATCCTCCTCACCCATGGGGACGCCTCCCTGCTGTCCTCTCACAAGCCCAGAGACGGGGCAGCTGCCCACGGGGGCCTTCCCCGGACCCCTCCTTGCTCTTGCTCTTGGGCCTGGACAGTCTCAGAGAGAGCAGTGAGTTGGGGTGCCCCTGGCCCAGCGCTGCCTCCGCTCCTGCCGACTGTCCCTCTGAGGGTCCCAGTCCGCACCTGCCTCCCTTGGCCCCACAGAAGCACAGGGCGCCCCATTCCCCAGGAACCTCCTCTGCTCCCTGCAGCACCCCCTTTCCTTCTGCAGACGCTGGGGGGAGGCCAGGGCAGTTGCTTGAATGGGGAACAAACCCCCCACATTCCTCCAGTGGCCCCTCATTAGCCTGGTGCAGCAAACTCCGGGGACCTCAACATCGCACCCCCGCGGGAGCCCCACTTAGGAAGCAGCTTGATGAAGCATCTGAGTGCTTGGGGTGCACTTAGGGGCCTGTCCGGACGGTTCGGCTGCGTCTGGGCCCATCTCTGGCGGCCTGAAGGTGGTGGGTTTGAGGAAGGCTCATCCAGGACTGTTGCAGGGGCCATGGGAGGGTTCTGGTGATTCTCAGCCCACCAGGCCAATGGTGTTCCGGGACTGTGTGTGGAGCTGGGGTCGAGCCCGGCTTGGCTGCGGGCAAGACCAGCGTCTTTGCCTCAGCGCTATCTTCTCGAGCAAATACATGCGGGGCGGGGTGAGGTTGGCACCAGGGTCTGTGTTCAGGGGTGAGGTTGGCACCAGGGTCTGTGTTCAGGGATCACTCCCGGTGGTGCTTGGGGACCATATGCAGTGCTGGGAACCAAACCAGAGTCAGCCACTTCCAAGCAAAGCATCTTAGCTCTCATGTGATCTTACGGGCCCCAAAATAGGGACCGATCTATCTGTCTGTCTGTCTGCCTGTCTGTATTTTTTGTGGTGCCCAGGGCTTCCTCCCGGCTCTGCACTCAGGGATCACTCATGATGGGGCTGGGGAGATCATGTGATTGATGCCCGAGATCCAGCTGGGCTCAGCCACGCACCCCACTTGCTGTCCTGTCTCTCTGGCCCCCACACTAAGATCTTTTGAAGGTGTGGGTTTTATTTTATTTATTTTGGCTTTTTGAGTCACACCCGGCGATGCACAGGGGTTCCTCCTGGCTCTGCACTCAGGAACTACTCTCAGCGGTGCTCAGGGGGACTATATGAGATGCTGGGGGTCGAACCCCGGTCAGCCTGGGCAGCTGGAAAAGGTGTCTAAGGATCTGTGAGTTGGGTGGGCCGCTGGTGCCCGGGCAGGCCCTGATAAGCACTTAGCACACGAGTAGAGAAATGGGGTGCATCCGAAAGGGGGGGGGACAGGAGGGGCGAAACCCGCCCAGTCTCTCACTGTTGTGTGATTTGGTCATTTCTCCATGACAGTGAGGGGGCGGAGAGGCAAGGGTCAGCACTTCCTGCTGGTGGGCACCAGTGCTTTGCTTTGGGAGGGGGTGTCCCGCAGCCCTGAACCCCACCCCAGGGAGACGCCCTAGCTCTGTTCTCCAGGTCAGTACAGCAGCCGGCAGATTTCGCCCCAAGACCCCCTTCACTGCATCCCCCCTCATTGGGTCACACCCCCATGTGTGGGTGACCGCAGCTCCCCAGGCCTCCAGACTACAACTCTGCATGCAAGGAAACATATGTGTGTGTGTGTGTGTGTGTGTGTGTGTGTGTGTGTGTGTGTCCCTCGGCCCCTGGTTCCCTGCCTTGCACACAGCAGGTGCTTAATAAATGCACCCAGTGAACTTCCTGCCCTGCTTGGGCACTTAGAAAATCAGCGGTCTCTGGGCTTCCTGGGGGGCCCGTGCTGCCGTCCCGGCCAAGCCCCCTCCAGTGCCTACGCTGTGCTTGGGTCCTGCTTCCCCTGCGTGCCTGCCCCAGTGCTGCTCTGGGCATCTGGGTGTGTCATCTCTGAGCCTGGCGCAGGCGGGCCCTGCCCCCATGGGTGAGAACGGGGTGGTGAGCAGAGAACCAGCTGGGTGCCCAGCTGCCTGGGACCCTCTGTGGGCACAGGTGAGGCCCCCCATGCAATGAGAAGTGAAGGCAGGCTCGGGAGGGGTGAGTACGGTGGGCCGAGAGCTCAGTGTCTGCACCCCCCACCCAGGGCAGCCCCTGCAGCCTGCCTCAGCCTCCCCGTCCCCGGGCCTCCAAGTTCCGTCTCTATGTTCAGATGCCAAAAGACTCTTTTTTTGGGTCAGTGTAATAGAATAAAAGCTGTCGCTTGCCAGGACTCGAGATGTTACAGTTGAACTTCCTGTTATAAATAACATCCTGCCCATTAGGAAATTTGGAAGGGGGAGAGAGCTGAGCCCACCCCCACCCCCCTGCTCTGGAAATTGCCAGCCTCCCCTCTGCATCCCACTGGGAAGGGGACCAGGCCCCCGCCCTCCCGAGATGGCTTTGGTACGGCCGTCTCCTCTGAGCGTGGAGACAGCCCAGCATGGCTGGCAGAGCAAGGATACCCCCCCCCCACCCTCAGGCACAGGGTCACCAAGACGGGAACAACTGCTGAGACCCCCCAACTTCCACCACTGCCCCTTCTCCTGGACCACTCACATAGTTGCACGTTCTTTGCACGATGTTATAAACAACCTCATGCTCCTTTTAAAGACCTTTAAGAAGTAAAGAAAGCCGCGCTGACAGCCCACCTCTCCAGCCTTGTGGTCCTTAAAGTGGTCACTGGACACATCACACCCAGGGACTGTGGGTTGTTCCAGAGGCCAAACTGTAGGCACTCACCCAACCCTGTGCCCATCTGCCTATTCTTCCTTCATTCTGTCTGTCATCTCCCCAGTCATCACCTGTCCATCTCTCACCTGTTCATCATCTACCCATCTATACATCCACCCACCTACCCAGCCACTCAGCCATCCCCTCCACCATACGCCCACTCATCACCCATAGGCCATTATCCATCCATCTACAACCTATCCACCTATTCATGGTTCCACAATGAGCATCCCCAGGTGTGGCCTCCATTCATCTATCCATCCATCCATCCATCCATCCATCCATCCATCCAACCATCCACCTCTCCATCCATCCATGCACCCCGCCATCCTTCTTTCCCTTGATCTATTTATTCACCCATCTCTCCCCCAACCACCCACCCACCCACTCCTGCACGCATGCATCCATCCATCAACCATCATCCATTCATCCCGTCCTCCCTTCATCTGTCCGTCCATTTCTCTGGCTAACGTGCTTCAAGTCCCGCCATGCTCCTGTGCTGGGTAAGACTGAGCATCCCAAGGTGATGCTCGGTCCGGCTGGAGGCGGCTGCTTGCAGGGCCCATCCCCAGCACTGTCAGCCCAGAGTGTCCCGGCCTGATAGAGGGAGGCCTCTGAGAGCAGGTGACCATGCTGTGGTTCTGGGGGGTCCCCATCTCCCAGGTCTCCAGGGAGCTCAGGGGCGAGCTGGAGCCGGACCGGTATAGCCTCCTGTCCACTCAGAGCCGCCCGGGTCCCCTGAAGTGGGAATGCTCTTCTGCACTGTGGTTGCTGCTGCCCTGGAGGTGGGCACTGGGTGGCATTAAACCCTGAGCAGGGGGCCGGAGCCATAACACAGAGGGGAGGGCGCCTGCCTTGCACGCAGCTGACCCGGGTTCAATCCCCAGCATCCCCTATGGTTCCCTGGGCACCGCCAGGTGTGACCCCACAACAGAACAAAATGAAACAACCCTGAGCAGTGGGTCCTCCTGCTTCAACCCTCAGGGGTAGGGGTGTGTGTGTGTGTGTGTGTGTGTAAGAGAGAGAGAGAGAGAGAGAGAGAGAGAGAGAGAGAGATTGGTTTACCAGGCATCAGCATGCCTATGTGGTGTGCTGGTGGCTGGTGACCGAACCGATGGCACTTTAATGAGCACGATAACTCGAGCTACCTCCCATCTGGGCCTGTGGACTGTGGCCTCAGGCCTGCGGCGATGAGAAGGTCCCTGGGACTGGTTGGATACAGCTGATGGTTTGCTGGCCCTAGGTCCGTCCCCTGCTGTGACATGTGAGCCTGTCCCCATGGTGTCCCCTTGGGCTGGGGCGGGGGGCCGCGGCATGTGCAGGACGGGCAGAGGTTCCCTGGATGCAGCCACTGGGGGCCGGGAGGCAGACCCAGGGAGGATGCTGTGAAGGCTCAGCATTGGGGGGCCCAGGCCAGGCAGAGGCCGGTGTCCACACAGCCATTGGAGGGGCTGGGGGGCCCAGAGGGCTGGGTCAGTGCCCCTAAGAGCAGGGTTGGGGGGATGAGGGCGAGGACTCAACCCTCAGGGCTCCCGCTTTTTCTTTTTTTTTTGCTTTTTGGGTCACACCCAGTGATGCTGAGGGGTTACTCCTGGCTCTGCACTTAGAAATCACTCCTGGCGGTGCTCGGGGGACCGACCAAATGGGATGCTGGGAATCGAACCCAGGTCAGCTGTGTGCAAGGCAAATGCCCTCCCCGCTGGACTATCGTTCCAGCCCCCACCCCCAACCCCTGCCCCTGGCTCTTGAATACGGTCCTGGTGCCTGGTGGGATCCCTCTTCTTTCAGCTGGCCTGCAGGGGACCGCCGGAGACTGCGCTGGAGGGGCCCACACCTCTGCACTGCCTGCCCCCCCCACCGCCCACCTTATCACATGCTCTGCCCCCACCAGGCCCAGTCCCCGCACCCGGGAACAGAGTAGGGGTGGAGGGTGGGGGTGCCGTGCCAGCCTCCCCAGCCTCCTGTCAGCGAATTCAACACTCCTGATGCAAGGACTGAGACTTGTGTGCGAGGCTGGGGGTGTGAGTGGCCTGGACCACCCCAGACAGAAGCACCCCGGGCAGAGGGACACAGCCGGCACCCCTTCTCCTCACCCCCACATGGGGATGCTCAGGGCTTCCTCCTGGCTCTGCATTCAGGACTCACTTCTCACAGTGCTCGGGGGGCCATATGGGACGCAGGAGATGGAACCTGGGTCGACTGTGTGCAGGCAAGCAGGCTTCTCCCGGCTGGACTATCACTCTGGTGGGACTTTCACCAGAACAGGGTGTCCCTCCTACCCTCACCATGTATGCTGGGGTCAGGAGCTGTGGCCAGGGGGCTCTTCCCGTCCACTCCCTCCCCCAAGGGGCTCCTTCCCCCTGCACTGTCTGGGGGTCTGCTGGGGGTCAAGGCACTGTCCCCCAGGATGGCCTTGGGCAGAGGTGAGGAGCCGAACACTGGCCACTCTTTGGGTTTGGTGTTGGGGCCTCACCCCGCGGGGGTCGGGGAGCTCCCCTGGGGGGACTCAGGGAGCACCCCTGGGGGGCTCAGGGAGCACTCATGGCGGGGCTCAGGGGGATCAAACCCGGATTGCGGATCAAATCTGGCGCCACCAATGTCTGCGGTGGCCTTAGCTGGTGTAGTGGGTGTCAGCCGTGTTGGGGGTTCCTGCTCTGATCTCCCAGGGAGCAGCAGAGGGATCATGTGACACCCCACAGGGCACCCCCTTCACTCCATCCTCCCAGGCCTTGGGACTCCTCTTCCTTGTCCACCCACCCCATCCCCCCATGCTCCGTGCTGTAAGGCACACTAGGTGCTGGACCCCGGTGCATCCAGGCCACTCAGAGTGGGGGGTCCGGGCTCCCCGGGGCTGCCTTTTCTTTTGGAAGTCTCCAGTCCCCCACCCCACCCCAGCAGGGCCCTGGTTGCCCCCTGCCCACCTAGGGGATGTCGCCTGAGTTGGAAGTCCCCGCCTGCCCGCCCTCCTTCCCGTAAACTGCCCTCTGAATATTTACAGCGAGGCCTCAGGAAACCAAGCTATTAGCTTCCTTTTCTTGTTGTTAATTGAACGAGAGAAAATGGTTGTAACACTTCAAAGGGACTTAAAGCTGGGCCCTGAGAGGCCCTGAGAGGCCCAGGCCCACTGCCTTGCTGGGGAGGGGGAGGGTGGTCAGGCTTCGTGCTGGGCGCTGGCACCTGCAGCCCCTCCGAGGGGGAGGGGAGAGGCTGTGCGCTTTTGTCACGGCAAAGCTCTTTGAAGCTGCTGCACTGAGATCCCTGGTCAGCCCCCACTGCCCCCTGACCAGTGGCCCCCCACCAGGCCAGGCGCTCCCCTCCTGGGAGGCAGACCAGAGCCGGGTCTTGGGGTGAAGGCCGTTTCCAGGCTCCTTGCAGCCTTGGGCCTCTGTTCCCTGGTGGAGACGGCACCCGCCTCAGCAGCTCCTTTCCTCCTCCACTCCCCCGCGCTTCCTGAGTGGACCCCACATTGGTGTCAAGTGGACGGTCGCTTCAGTTCTGGCCGACAAGGCCCCTTCCTCCAGGAAGCCTTCCTCCCTCGTCCCCTGTCTGTCTGCTTGGGGATCTTGGGGCTTCTGGGCTCGCCTTTGGTTCCCTGCAGAGCCCAGCACGGAGGGCCCCCTGCTCAGACAACACTCCCCACCCCACCCCTTCCCAGGGCACGCCTCACCACAGAGCGAGCGGCCCCCCCCAGTGGGCAGGGATGGGGGCTTCCAGGTGAAACCCGGGCTCCGTCTCTGGTGCTCGGGATGGCTCCAAGGCCTGGGCGCACCAGGATGGGAGGCAGCGAAGGAAGAAATGCCATGACAGATGCCGGGGACCTCAGGGTCCCTGATTCCCTCTCCCCGTTCCCCACCCCCACCTCGAGCCCCATGAGGGGTGAGCACTGTGGTGGGCCTGGGACGGCACTGCCCCCACGGCACCCACTGGTTCATCAACCCCACCCAGCACCGCTCACCTGAGCTTCTGCCTCCTACCCTGTCACAGGTGGGCGTCTGGGCTCTCTGGGCTGCAGGCGGGGGCCCGTCTTGGGTGTCGGGCATGCCAGCACACTGCAGCTCAGAGAACTGGGGCAAGGGGCCTGTTTAAGCTCCCAGGACCCTCTGTGGGGTGCCCAGGCCCTCAGACTCCCTACGTGGTGCGTATCCTGTGGATCGACCCCCACGGGGCACAAGAGTGTCCCTGCCCGGGGCCTCCTGCCCCGTGTCTGCCCTGCGCCAGGCACCAGCCCCCACCGGCCTTTCGGTCTCATTACTTGTCTTTCTGCTCACACCCCTCAGCCTCTCCAGAGCGGAAACCCCCATGACAGTCCCGCAGGGAAGGTGCGTGCCCTGCGTGCCGCTGACCTATGTTCAATCCCCGGCATTCCATAGGCCCCCCCAGATCCCCACCAGGAGTGATCCCCGAGTGCAGAGCCAGGAGTAACCACTGAGCGTTACTGAGCCCCATCACGGGTGTGGCCAAAAAAGGAAAAGGAAAAAAAAACAGGGGCTGGAGTGATAGTACAGGGTGAGCAGGGTGTTTGCCTTGCATGCGGCTAACCCGGGTTCGATTCCCAGCATCCCATAAGGTCCCCTGAGCACTGCCAGGAGGAATTCCTGAGAGCAGAGCCAGGTGTAAGCTCTGAACATCACCAGGTGTGACCCAAAGCACCAAAATAAATAAATAAATAAATGGAACAGTCAGAGGGGCCGGAGAGACAGTACATCCGGGAAGGCACATGCCTTGCTACCCTTTAAGGTCCCCGGGTTCCGCCCGGAATGATCCTCAGAGCCAGGAGTAAGGGTGGCCGCACCACAGAAAGACAAGGATGGGGAGAAATCGGCGGGGGTGGGCAGGAGTGGGGACTCTGGCAGGCCTGGGGGTACACCGAGGATTCCTCCCACCCCCGCCCCGCACGGCCCCACCCCTCAGCCTGTCCCTCTAGGGATAGACCGGAGCTGACGGTGCCTGCCCGTGTCCGCTGGGGCAAGGACGCAGTGGCCCCCGGGACGATGATGAAACCCGCCGTGGAAATGATGGAAGGAGATGAAGCCGCGGCCCTAACTACACAGGAGGCCACTCCCCTGTGGCCAGGACCACCTGGGCTCCGCCTTCCCCTGCCCCCTGGGATGCCCCCCCTTCATGGAAGCCTTGGGGTGCCTCTACCCCAGGACAGGGGCCCACTGTTGGCTGCCCCCATCATCTCTTTCCTCCAATGCCCCCAGCCAGCCCCTTTGTCCCACCGGGACCCAGGAGGGTGACTCTGGCAGTCCCGGGTTCGGGTTAGGCCTTATGAATTCACATTTGCCTGCTGGGGTGGGGGGGGGCAAGGATTTGTTTCCAGGGGCCCAGACAAGGCGGGGGGAGGGGTTGGCCCCCAGTGTGTGGGCTCTCAGCAGCTCTGGCCCCTCCTGTGCTCGCCAGCCTACTCATACCCTCGGGTATGTGTTGCTCCAGAAGGTTCTAGAAGGTTCTGGGCTCCACACTATGAGCCTGCTGGGCCTCAGTCACAGGCCACGGGGACAGTCCACGGAGGGACGCGAGGTGGCAAGGTCAGCTCCTGACCCAGGCCCCAGTGGGAGCCGCAGCGGGGTCCCTCCTGATAGAGGCAGAGGGCGCAGTGTCTGGGGCTAAGACCCTGCCCCTGCCCGGCCCCCCATCACCTGCTGCGGGGTCTTCCAGTGCCACTGAGTCTCCACCCGCAGAGGGTGGGGCAGGGTCCCTGCTCCCTGCCCAGGCCTCCTCCTGCGCTCTACGCCTGCAAGCCCGGCATCCCTGGGGCTGAGGCGATGCCCGGGGGCACAAGACTTGGGTGTGAAGTGGCCAAAAGGCGTCTCTTCCAGGAGCAGCTGTCGGAGAGATGCTTGGGGTGTCAGGGCATGTGTCTCACAGGTGTGTGGCCCCCAGTACCAGGGAAACTGAACAGCGAGCCCTGTTGGCTGAGCCACAAGGCGCCACCTCCCTTACCTGTCCCCATCCGCCCCCAGGGGCCTCATCCTGCCGCCGCCCCACTGACCCACTGACCCAGAGGCCTGGCTTGAGCTGCCTGTGACCACCCTACCCCCAGGCCGCTGAGCTGCCCAGCCTTCGGTCAGGGCTGTGGCTTGTGGCTGCAGCTGGCAGGGGGCCAGGCTGGGAAGATTTACGATCGGGGTTCAAATTTCATTTGGGTGGGAGATCCCAGCCAGCTGCTGAGGCCCTCCTGCCCGCCCCATGGAGGCCACCCCACGGGGGACACTTGCCTACACACCTGCTTTCCCTCCGGTCCCGGATTCTCCCTGGCTGGCGGAAGCCCCCACACTCGCGGGGCACCGGCATGGGGGTGCCTGGTTGGGACTTTAGGGGCAATGACGGGTCCCTCTGCCTGGCGCTGGGGAGCCCTTGGGCCGTGCTGCCCCCCAGGCGGTGACCCCGGGAGCCTGCTGGGTGCCCGGAGCGTGTGGCCTATAGCATGTCAGCTTCCACCTGCCCCTTGCGCGTGGGAGGGACAGTGAGGGGGTCTCAGCCCGCCCGTCTCCCCCTGTGGGGACGCTCCCCCACAGCGCTGGGTGCCGGGAGGGGCAGGTCAGGCCCAAGGTCCTCCTCCTGGGCAGTGTGGGCGGATGACGGGCGGGGCGATGAACAGTGACACTTCCTGTGCTTACCAGGGCATGGTGGGGTGCAGTGTGTGAGTGTGAGATTGTGTGTTGCAGCATGAGTGGGTGAGAGAATGTGTGTGGGTGCATGTATGTGTTATAGTATATGAGAACGTGTTTATGTTAGTGTGAGTGTATGAGTGTGTGTGTGTGTGTGTGTTGCAGCATGAGTTGATGAATGTGAGAATGTATATGTGAGTGTAGGTGTGTATGAGTGTGTGGGGGGGGGACTCTGTCCCCACCCTCCTCCCATCCATAACCCAAAGTCCACCTTGTCCCCACAAGTGCCCGTCAGTGCCCAGACACAGGCCGGGCCATTGAGTCTCTGAACCCCAAGAATCTGGGGCTTGAGAAGCATCTGGGGGTGCTGGACTGTGACACGCAGGGCCAGGTTCCATCCCCTGCACTGTGTACAGCCCCCTGAGCACCACAGGGTGTGACCTCAAAACCCAGCCCAATCCCCAGCAACCGGAAGAGAACATATAGGGGAGCGAAGAGTGGGGGGCGCCGGGTCCTACCTCTCATACCTGTTGGCCCCAGGACCGCAGCTGCCCTGCGCTCAGAACCCCCCCCCCCAGCCTGCCAAGAGAGGGGCTCCCCTGGGGCGGGGGTCCTCGCTGCGGAGGAGAGGCTGCTGGCAGCTTTACCCGTCACCCGGCCTATTTTTAGGAGGTAACGCTCCAACTGTGAAAGTTCACCCCTGCACATCCACACGTGAGGCGGGCTCGGGCCTGAGCCGTGAGGACGGAGGGCAGGGGAGGCGGGGAGGCGGGGAGGCGGGCGGGGCACAGCGGACACCAATGGGGTCTAACTTGAAGCATCCTTGCCACTGTGCCCCCTGCCTGCGAGGGCTGTGCAGAGGGGGTAGGAGGGAGGCCAGGAGTCAGGGTCCCAGTTCTGCCCTGGCAAGAACAAGCCCCGCCTGCCCTGGACCTCAGTTTCCCGGCTGTGCCCTGGGCTGCTCAGGCTTCTCCCCAGGCCCTGCCCACCTCTTTGGTGGGGAGCACCAGGGGGAGTGTCTGAGCCTCAGCTGGGCAGTGACTGGCAAAGCCCACGAGGGTCCCAGCAACCCCGATGCCACATCTCAGGGACCGTGTCTTGCCCAGGCCACGCTTGTCAGACGAGTCAGGCAGAGAGGGGGACTGATCTTGGCTTTGCGGCCCCACCCTTGTTTGCTGTGTGACCTCAAGCCAGAAACTCAGCCTCTCTGGGGCTGAGTTTGCCAGAGAGGCCCTGAGGTGCCGTGGGCTCCTGTGTCACAGCCCCAAGATGGGGGGATGGACTCAAGACTGAAAGCTGCTGTCACGGCCCACAGGGCTGGGAGGACAAGGGTCAGTGTTCTCCTGGTGATGGGGTCTTGAAGGTTGTGTAGGAGTTCGGGGGTTAGGCGAGGTGATGGAAGTTCCCTCACGGGCCTCAGCCCTAACTCTTGCAGGTCTCAGAGGCGCCTCTCCCGCTCTGTGGCTGTCGGGCCAGCAGGTGGGGGGATGGGAGCGAACTCCCCCTGTGCAGCTGGTGACTGGCCGCTCGCCCCCACTCTCCAGCCCTGTAGGGCTGGGGGCGGGGGGGAGGGCTGTGGTGTTCCCCCCCACCCGCGGAGCCGCCCCCCTTTCACTCCAGGGCTGTGTTTGGGAGGCGAGAAGCCCCGTGTGCACACACTCACTCACGCACCATCTGACGCGCCAGACGCAGGCTCTGTGCCCCCCCCCCCCCCACACACACACACACGTGCCGCCGTCATCCCTGCCCGGGACTCACCCTCCACTCCTCTCTGTCCTGCAGAGGCTCCAGGCAGCTCAGCTGGGGCTGGGAGCCCGGGCCTGGCCCTGCAGCCGCAGAGAACAACAGAGGCAGGGGAGGCCCATGGGTCCTGGGGCCCTCAGAAACCTCAGCCTGTGTGAGGAGGGGCTTCCCCCAAGTCCCCCGAGACCCCCTGCCAGAGGGAGGTGCTGTCGGGCCAGCTGGGAGCCCTGGGCCCACTCTGGGCCACTGACCCCGTTATCTGACAGGGCCTCGTAGTGGATCGAGGCTTTCACTTCGGGGCGGCACCTGGAGGCCTGGCCCTCTCCCTGTGCTCTTGACTTATTTGGGCACCATGCCCAGCAGTGCTCAGGGGTCACTCCCCGCAGCCTTGGGGCCCTGTGCAGTGCTGGGATCACATGGGCTCGGCCCATGCCGGGCAATGTCTTCCTCCTGCCCTCCCTTCCGCGGTTTTGGAATTTGAAAGAAAGGACCCTGGTCGGGGGGCGGAGCAACCGTGCAGCGGGCGGCTGACCCGGTTCAATCCCCGGCACCTCATAGGGTCCTCGGCCAGGAGTGTCCCCTGAGCGCAGAGCTGGAGAATAAGCCCTGAGCACCACTGGCTGTGGGCCAAAAAGCCCCCACAAACACACATAAAGGAATCAACACCTCCTACTCCCGAGGGCAGACATCTCAGAGCAAGCCTCCCGCGCTTCCCTGGATGGGGCAACAGACCCAGATAGGGGTTATCCCCGCCCCCCACTCCCCCAAGCTGTTGCTCATGCGGTGGTGGGTGGGTGGCTGCGGTGGCAGGGCACACACATACTGCTCGCACCCAGTGCTCCCCAGCCTCCCTGCCTTTTTTTTTTTTAAATCACACCTGGCGATGCACAGGGGTTATTCCTGGCTCTGCACTCAGAAATCACTCCTGGTAGCGCCCAGGGGACCATATGGGATACTGGGAATCGAACCCAGGTTGGCCGCATTGCAAGGCAAACACCCTGCCTGCTGTGCTATTGCTCCGGCCCCTCCCCCCGCCCCCCCCCTTAACTCCCCTTAAGAGTTGATGCTCAGGGCTTGTGCTGCAGGGCAGGGTGGCGGTGCCCGCCAGGGGGCGCTGTGGTACTCGCACATGTTGACCAGGACTCACACTTCCCACCTTGGCACTCAACCGGCTTTTGAGTTGGGCTGCCGGGGGACAGCAGAGCCTCCAGACTCAAATCAAGAACCGTATGTACCAGGCGCAGTGCGTGTGGGACACCAGGGATTCGAACTCTTGGCCGCATGCTGGCGAGGAGGGGCTGTGCTCTCCCCCCCAGCACCTCACACGGTTAGTCCCAACTTCACAACTCAAGGCACCTTGTGGGTAGTTTTCTTTCTTTTTAGCTGGCAACCACTTCCTTTTTATTCATTTCATCGTTTGGGGGGGGTGGGGGGCTGGCGCCGTACCTGGCAGTGCTCGAGGGCTATCCCCTGACAGTGCTCAGGGAGCAGGTGTGGTACTGGGGACGGAATGCGTGGCAACTGCCCTCCCTCCATGTCCTCGGCCCGTGGCACCTTGGCGTAACCCCTCCATCCTCTTCTTTGTTGTTCCGTGGTGACCTGGGGTCGTTTTTGCTTGTGGGATACCAGAGAGCACTGTATTGAGGCGCAGGGGGACCCCGAGGGCAGGACGGGTTTGCGTGTGGGGGTGGAGTGGGGGGGGTCACACATATGAGGCAGATGCCGTACCAGTGAGCTCCCCCACCCACCCCAGCTATTTTAATCATCTGTGTTGGTTTAATTAATTGTGCTGGGGAATCACACTTAAGTGTTTTCTAAAAAGATACAAGCTGACCTGCTGAGTTGGGGGTTCCAGCCCTTTGGGCTTCCAAAACCTCCTCCTACCGAGTCAGCCCTGACACCCCCACCAGGCACCCCCCTCCTCCGGGCAGTGGCAGCAGGCCTCGCCCTGCGCCCCCAGCCCAGCCGCCCTCTGCCCGGCCCTCCACGCGCGGTTTCGAGCCCAGCAGTCGATCGCGCACATCATCTTGTCTGCCGGGAGGATTTAGTGCGTGGCCGGTCAATAGTGCGTTTGTTTTGCGATCGACCCAGCAGGCAGCGGGCAGGCGCCCCGGGCCCCTGCGGCCCTGTCAGGCTGCGGAGCCTGGCCCCGGAAATGCCACTGGGCAGGTTGGGAGCCCATGAGACCCTCTCCAAGGCCTTCAGCCACTCCCACCCCCTGTGCCCAGCCTGGCCTGATGAGACTCAGCTCAGCCCCCCCCCATAGATCTGTGCCTCCCCGTGGGCCTCACTCTCTCACAACCATCCATCAATGGGGAAACTGTGGTGCAAAGAGGTGAAGTGACACGTGCCCAGGGGGAGGAGCGAAAGCGTTGAGCCCCCGGGATGGATGACGAGGACCCTTGTAGTGCTGCTGTGGCCAATGCGCCCAGGATGGGGAGGGGGGTCTCTGGGAGAGGTTCTGAGGAGGAAGTCCTGCTGAGGGCCAGAGGAAAGGGAACCCCCAGAGCTCAGTAGAGGCGAGGCTGGTGCCCCCCACCAGCAGAGACCCGGGCTGGGGCCCCTGGGAGCCCCCAGGGCCAGTCCCTTGCCTGATTTCCTCCACCAGCCCTAGAGATGTGCCCCTTCACCCCCACCGCGGTCCCAGACGACCCCCACCCCAGCCGGACCCCGCCTCCCGCCTCTCCCCTTTCCAAAAAGAAAAAGAGCAAAAACACTATTATCGTTCACGCCTCATCTCCTGCCGAAGTTATTAAATTTCATTCCACGAACAAATAAATCCATTTTATTGCGGCTGCTGTTTTACCGCTTTTATTTTTCAATGTCCTGTTAAATCTGTGGCGAGCTGGTGGTGGAGACGGGTTTCTCCGGGGAGGGGGGGAGTAGAGGGGACCCCAAGGGAGCCCAGACCTGACCCCTCCCCTGACCCGGATGCTCCACCAAGACCGGCTCGTCCCGGCCCTCCGCTAGGCCCCGCCCTTCATGACAGGCCCCGCCCACCCAAAACACCCCGCCTCAACTAGGCCCCGCCCTCTCTGACAGGCCCCGCCCACTTGAATGTCCCGCCCCTCCGCTAGGCCCCGCCCACCTGGCGTGCCACATCCTCCCGGACAGGCCTCGCCCCTTGCCGCTGCTGGGGAAAAGCCACCCCTGGACCTTTTTTCCCCTTAATCGTGCTTTCCCGAAGCCCAGTGTTCCTTCGCTCCCAACTAAACTCCATCCTGGGCCCGGGAAACCCAGGCGGGAAGGCTGGGGCCCTGCCTGAGGCCAGGCGGTGGCGGCTGGGTGGGCACCCCCTGCCCCCCGCCCTCTGCCACGCCCCCAGCTTCAGGGCCCCCTGCCCCGCAGCCCTCCTAGCTCGCTCCTGTGGCTCCTCCCCCGGTCATGTGGGTTTCCTGGAGCAGCAGCCCCAGATCAGGCTCTGGGAGGGGGGGCCACCGCAGAGCCCCTCCTGCCGGCTCCACACAGATCCTTCAGAGAGGCCGAGCAGGGCTCGCTGGGTCAGGCCGCTCCCACACACAGGCCCCAGCTAGGCGGTGCCTCCTGCACCTCACCCCCAAGCTCCCCAGGCTGGCTGCAGAGGGAGGCCCCTCCCCCCACAGCCCCCAAATCTGTCAGGGCATCAGATGGGCTGGTGGTTTGAGACTCTGAGGTCCCCCATGCACCCACACACACATATGCACACTGACTGCCCTTCCCCCACCACCATGCAGTCAGAGGCAGATGTGGGGATGGGGGCGTGGGGGTGCCCCTGGGGGCCCCTTCCTTTCCCTCAAGTTGGCAGTACTGGCACTGTGAGGAAAGGCCTTTCCAGATGCCATCCCTGAGGCTTTTGTGGGCACTTGCAGCCTCATCAGCCC
>JAOXYA010481050.1:0-16329 GCA_028565675.1 Sorex palustris | reverse complement strand
TCTTTCTTTCTTTCTTTCTTTCTTTCTTTCTTTCTCTCTCTCTCTCTCTCTCTCTCTCTCTCTCTCTCTTCCCCCCCTTCCCTTCCTCCTTCCCTCTCTCCCTTTCTCACTCTCTCTGGTATTTCCAGGCACCATTGTTTTCACTCACTTTCATTCGTTCATTCACTCATACAAGACCAGGTACATGCTAGTACTACGGGAGGTGGAAGACCGTCAGAAGAATCTTGAAAGAGGTTATTCAGAATCAGCTATTAATTGTGGAAATGGGAAGTGAGGGAGAATTCTTCTCTCCAAGGCTGTTTTTTTTTTCCCACCTGAATTGCATCCCTTTTTAGCAGGCATCAAAATTAAGTTTTGAGGTCAAATACTTGTACTATTTCTCACCCTGTGCTGGGTGATGATTTCACTTTAAGCTGCGTGTGGTCAGACTCAGGACAGGATTGAGAAGACAGCCACCAACTCAGTGAGGGGGAATAACAGCCCGGGGAATAGTGCAGTGACTGAAGAGCAACTTCCTTCTGAACATACAGTGACAAGTTCAAATCCCTGGTGTCCCACATGCGCTGCACGGGATCTACACTGCTATTTGAGCGTGGCAGCTCTACTGTCTGTGCTCCTGGTGCCAGAGGCAATTCCTGGCCCCACCACACTCAGATGTGTGTAAGCATCACAAGAGTGAGCACTGCCACTAAAACAATGTGTGAGCATCACAGCCAGGAAGTATGACTCGCTGAGAAGCGCATGTGTGAGCGCTGCAGTGACCCCTGGTGAGCACCACTACCATGAGGTGTGTCACCATTAAGAGTGTGAGCCCCGGGGCTGGAGCAATAGTACAGTGGGTAGGGTATTTGCCTTGCACGCAGCAGACCCGGGTTCGATTCCCAGCATCCCATATGGTCCCCCCCCAAGCACCGCCAGGAGTGATTCCTGAGTGCAGAGCCAGGAGTAACCCCTGAGCATTGGCTGGGTGTGACCCAAAAAGCAAAAAAAAAAGTCAAAAACAAACAAACAAACAAACAAACAAAACAAAGAGTGTGAGCCCCAGGGTTAGTAGGAGTGATAGGGCAGTGGGGAGAGCACTTGCTTTTCACCAACTGACCAGGGTTTGATCCCTGGTATCCCATATGATTCCCTAGCACTACCTGGAGTAATTCCTGAATGAAGATCCAGGAGTAACCCCTGAGCATCACACATTACTGGGTGTTGTCCTCCATCCCACAACAAAACAAAACAAAACAAAACAAAACAAAAACAACAACAAAAAACCCTGGAGTGAGTCCTGACAAGCACATTTGTGAGCACCACAGCTAAGGGAGCACAAACCTTGGTAAGCATCACAGCAGTGTGTGTGAGCAACACAATCCTACAGCCAGGTGAGTGGACAGCCCCAGGCATCACAAAACACAGGATGGGGAGAGGCAAGGGGGAAATGAACGGCAAATACCCAGTGACTTAAATAAAGGGGTGACACAGAGTTTTGAGATCAGACTTTTCCCACCCGGCCAGGCTCAGGGCTGTGGGCTGGAGGAAGAGTATTGGGATTTGGAGACTGGAGAGGTTGTGTGCGTTGTGACAACTGGTAGCTGTAAGAAATGGGCTAGAACTATCAGATGGAGCAGCACTCGTGAGCACATGAAACATAAGTTACAGTCTACTTGGTGCATGTCTGTTCAGGAAGCAAGTGGAATGAAATCCAGAGAGCTCTGATTTTGAGAGACGATGCTTGGACCACAGGATTCCCCAGAAACAAGGCCTCTGACATGTCACCTGCTCCCCCACTTGGCTGCACAAGCATCACTCAGCCCCCCAGGGAAGCTCTCCACTCCACAGCTTGCTTCTTCTCCTCTGCACACTCTTCCAGCTGCTGCACCATGGAATACGCCTGCAGAGGTACGCATGCACACATGTGTGCAACATGTGTGTATACATGCATACATGCTGACACATGCACGCGTACATACACACATATATGTGCACACGTTGATGCGCATACATGTGTACACATATGTATGTGTACACAGGCACACATGCATGCACACATGATGTGCATGTACATGATACCTTCCACATGTGTACAGGCATACATGTGTGCATGCACATGGTGGCACACATGCATACATACATTTGCACATATGCATATATGCATGCATAGTGTCACACATGTACACACAAGCATATATGCACGCATGCAATGGCAAACATGCATGTGTACACATACATGCATGTATGCTCATGGCACCTACACACATGCATATGTATACGAATACATGCACACATGGACACAGGCATACAAACACGCATGATGCCCTCCACCTGTGTCCTGTGCCCACTCCTCCCTTCCCTCACAGGCTCTTCTCCTTGTGGCCCTGTTCCCTTGGCCCACCTCTGCATCTGTGGAATCTTATTCTTACGATTCAACATGGGGGCCATTCTTCTCTAAAACCCTTGTCTCTCCAGCCTCTCACCAACACAAGTGCCCGTCATGGTGGCCTCTCAGGATCACTCTGAAAGGCTGATCAGCCCCTTCCTCTAAGTGCTTACATGGCCCTGTCCAGGCCAGGCCTCCTCTGGTGCCAGGACCCATGCCCTCTGCTGGGAAGGCTTCCCCTGCTTTCTCTCTAGTCCCAGTGTGTGTATAGGGCTCAGGATGACCTCTGGAGGTTGGGGTCCCAAGGGGAGGCCTTGGGGTGGCCGCCTCAGTTCTGTTTCCACGAATGGTGTGCCCTTGGGTCAGTCTCTGTGCCCGCAGCCTCACTGGAAACAGCATTTCACTGAAGAGTTGTTGAGGAATTAGGTAATAGGAGTAAAGTGTTTGCAGCATTGCTGGTTACACGGTCATACTCTTCACTTGTGAAATCACACTCTTTGGGTCATAGAACTCCCATAAAAGGAACAGGGGGCTGGGGCCCACAGTGCACATCCTCCACAATTCACAGGCACTAGCTGGTGTTTGTCAATGGCTGACAACCACTGAATGATGACAACTTTAGGCTGGGCTCCCTCCTTCCCTGGCTGGTCTATTCCCATGGCCTATTCACGGCTCATTCAAAGACCAAGGTGGGGGGGGAGGGGTCAGCCACACCCACCTCTGCCTGCTCAGCATATATGCAGGTTTTCATTTTGCAGATATTTCCTGAGCCCCACTGTGAGTCAGCTCTGTGCGGGCCATCCATCCATCCTGGTAGTGCCCAGGGACAGAGCCCATGCTGAGCACCCCCGACCTGTCCTGAGGAGCCCCGCGAAAGACAGACCTACCTTGTCCAGGTCCAGCTTGCACTGGAGGGCCGGGGACGTGGGCACGTCCAACCCTTCTGCTCCCCCTGCAGACTTGCTCACCTCCCGGATGGCCTGTGTGTGAGAGTATACAGCTGTGAGCAGGAGGTGGGCACAGCCAGGGGCCGTGTGGCCACCAGGCAGAAGAGAGGAGGCGGCATGGCCTCCTGTCACACTTGTGTCTGTCCCTGGGATGGTAAAGACGGGGACTGGGAACAGAGAGACCGGACTCCTGAACCGGCACTGGTGCTTCTTAGCTATATGGCCCTGGCAAAGTCCTTTCCCTGCTCTGGTCTGGGTTTCCCCAAGCTGCGATGGATGCTGGTTCTTGGCTTCTCTCTTTGGGGGTGGAAGGACTCATGAGAAGATGGATGTGAACTGGACACAGTGGCCTGTGTGTGCGGGGACCCTTCGTGGGTGGGTTGGACCCTCACAACATTCTGCAGCACCAGGTCATTTGGGGCCACCAGGCAGCCGGGCCAAAAGGAAGTGTGGCCGCTGGTGGCTGCAGGCCCACAGGAGCTCACTGTGTTCCAGCACAGCCCCGGGGGTCGCAGCCAACGTCACCACCCAGGGACAGACTCGTGTGAAGCTGGGAGAGGTGAGGACCCAGTTTCCAGCCCTTAAGCTGCTGGCTGAGGCTGCCCAGGACCGGACATCGAGGCTGGGTCCAGGACCCCTCCTTTTGACGCAGCCCTGGGGGGCAGAGGCGCCCCCAGCAGGTGGTCGGGTTTCCTTCCCCTCCTGAGACAAAGGCAGTTTGGGAACCGCTGGGCCCTGCAGCGGGAGAGCTGGTTATCTCAGGAAGGAAGGGAGGAGGGGCTCTTTGTTCCAGCAGGAAAGTCAGGACAGAGGCATGGGCTGGAGGGACACCCACGGGGGCGCAGGGATGCAGGCCGGCAGGAGGGTAGAAATAAGGCAGCCATGGGCTCGTGCGGTGCCCAGGATCCCTACGAGGACCTCATGCAGCCGCCCTGCTGCTTAGGCTGGGGCCCAGACACATCTGCCTGCCCTGAGACTCATCACAGAGTCCCAGTCAGCGCTGTCGGAGAAATCCTTTTTCGCTTCTCATCCTCAATGCAACCTCTGGAAAGTCACGTGAGTGCCCAGTGGGTGCCTCCGTTTCCCCACTTTGTAAAATGGAAACAATAACAGTCCTGCTAGTGGGGAGGAATAAATGAGGTCACATCAATAAGCTCTCAGCACCCTGCATGACCCAAGGCTGGTGCTCAGCACACGGAGACGTGGACCCCTCCTCTGTGTGGTTCCAAGACACAGTAGACGAATCCAGGTAGATTTTTGCCTTTTCGCCAAAGGCAGAGTGGGGGTTTTCCGTGATTAGAAGGATCCGAGTTTCAAACAGTGGCGGACCCGGCTTGCTTGGTGCATCTGATAACTCGCCATGGGAGGAGGGCCCATCCACAGCGGGGCCATTGGAAGGGGGGCTTCAGATGAGAGAAGGAACAGAGACCTCCAGCCTGAGGTCTGTCTGACGCAGATGCTCAGCCCCACGGCCACACACAGGCCCGGACCAACGCCTGTCCTTCCAAAGCAGGGGCCAGATGGCAGGAGGGCTCAGACCCCCTTACCTTCAACCACTCCTTCGCCTGCTCCCGGCTCTGCAGCGCCAGCACCAACACCTCGGTGGCACCCTGGGAGAAACGCAGCTCGTGTCTCTTGTGGCGGCTGTCCTTGGGCACGTAGATGACACTGCAGGTCTCCAGAGCCAGCCGGAGGTGCGGCTGCCGGTCCTTGGAACTTTTATAACACTGGAAGGGGCGGGTGGGAAAGGAGTCAGCGTGGCCTGGAGCAGAGGGAGGAGGAGAAGCCAGGGAACTGGCCTACGCATTCCTCCCGAGGCCTCTCGGCCCCTGCTC
This sequence comes from Sorex palustris, assembly GCA_028565675.1. NCBI lineage: Eukaryota > Metazoa > Chordata > Mammalia > Eulipotyphla > Soricidae > Sorex > Sorex palustris. The sequence continues at coordinate 11,179 of JAOXYA010481050.1, read as the reverse complement.
AGTAGTGAGCAGGGCATGAGGACGGGAGCTGTGGTCACTCACTCCCAGGGAAGCCTGGACAGGCACCGGCCTCCCTGGGCAGCCTTCAGGACTCAAGGACAATTATGGACTCCAGGGGGCGCCACTGAGCAAGAGCGTGTCCTGAGAGCGCGCTCTTCACACAAAACTCAAAGAGCCTGGAGCAGAGCCAGAGAAGAATCCGGCGGCCTTTGGGAGACAGCCAGCCCCTGGCCAGAGGCTGTGAGGCAGGAAAGTGGGAGATGGAATCCTAGTAGGTTCAGGAAATCAGTCACTTATACGCAATGATTCTCTTTGCTCAGTTATTAGTAGGAGATCAGTAGGACCTTGACACGGGACCCTGACAATTATTTTATGAAAAGGGGGAAGTATCAGCTCCCCTCTTTTTTTATTTTTTTAATGGGGCTCGCTCCACCATTGTGGCATGTTCAGGGTGTGTGTGGTGCTGGGATGGATCTCAGGGCCTCCCACTGGAGAGCTCCCTGGCCAACCTCGCCTATCAAAAGTGCTTCACTAGTTGAAGCAAAATATTTGCAAATCAAGCATAGACACATATAAAAAGGACACTGCATCAGGTCCAAGCAAAATGGGTCCCAGGAATAGGAGAGCAGGTGAGTCTTCAAAAACTAGACACATAATTCATCTGACTAGGAAAAAGGAGAAAAAGCACGTGTCTCAGTAGAAGCAGAAAAAGTATTTGATAAAATCCACAATTAGTTTACTGTTGATTCTCAGCAACTTGGAAAATAAAAGAACTCTCTTCAAGGTGCTAATAAATAAGGAGCCTCTACAATAACCCGTGTTGGCAAGTAACTGCAACCCTCCCGGAGTTCTGCACAGATACAAGGGCTCCTGCTCTCATCGCTCCACTAACTCGATGTAGAGACTCTGGCCAGAGCACTCAGACAGGAAAAGCCAAGGCTTGAGGAAGCCAGTTCCAATCTGTTCAGTCCCTGGAGTACAACAGGCCTCCTCATCCAGTGGTACGTGCTGGTCAGCACAAATCAAGGAGTTTTTAGGTAAAGGACTCTTATTTTTTTTCTTTTTGGGTCACACCCAGTGATGCTCAGGGGTTACTCCTGGCTCTGCACTCAGGAATTACTCCCAGCGGTGCTTGGGGGGACCATATGGGATGCTGGGAATCAAACCTGGGTTGGCCGCGTGTAAGACAAACGTCCTACACGCTGTGCTATCGCTCCAGCCCCTCTCTTTCTTTATTCCTGAAAATTTCCTTTCTGGAATTAAGATTACATTTTCTTTTAAGAAATAATGAGGAATTTAAAAAAATATTTAAAAGACAGGATATAATGACAAGTATTACAGTGCTGACCTTGACTTGACCCCCAGCGTTGCACGGTCCCCTGAGCACCTCCAGGAGTGATCCCCAAGAACAGACTTGGGAGCAACCTCGAGTACTTTTAAGTATGGCATCCCCCACCCCACTCCCAAATAATACTTAATACTGCATGGGCAGTTTTTAGGAAAAACATGTATGAAAAACAGGATGGAAATACTGGTTAACTCTGGGGTGGTTTTAGAACATACTTTCCTACTCTGTTCTCCTATAACCCCACAAATGAACATACTTGCCTATGCCATGAAAATCAGTAAGTCTTATTGTGTTGGAGGGCATGGCAGGGGGGATCCCCAGTGCTTGGTGGCCCAGAGACCGTCCTGGTGAAAACCAGGGACTGTGGTGCCAGGGGCATTCCACATTCCAGGAACATGCTCCAGCCCTTCAAGATCTTTCTGATTTAGACCTTATTTTATATTTTAGTATTATTATTATTTTGTAGCCTCCCATTTGGTGCTCTGTGGCTGGTGCCACCGCTTGTGATGTGGGTCATCCCTAGCCTACCAGGGCCAGCGGTTCAGACAGGGCCCAAGGATGCAGAGCTGACCACAGGGCAAGACCAGCAGTGCCTGGTGGGCTTCAGGGTCACACCTGCCCACGCTTGGGAAGTCATGTGGAGCCAGGAATCCATCCCTAACCTAACCTCGGTACTATCTCCCTGATCCCAAATTTATTTATTTTTCTCTGTTGTTTATCTAATTTTTGGCGTGGGGTCACATTTGGCAGTAGTGTCTGGAGACTGTTCCCTGCATAGAGCAAGGGTGTCACCCTTGGTGGTACACAGAGGGGTGGGGGATGAGGGGCAACGTGTGGGGTGCTGGGGATGGAACTCAGGGCTTCCCCCATGAAAACTGTGCACTACAGTCCTTTAACCCATGTTCTTTGGCTCCACACCTTATTTTTTAATTTTTTTTTGCTTTTTGGGTCACACCCAGCGATGCACAGGAGTTACTCCTGGTTCATGCACTCAGGAATTACTCCTGGCAGCGCTCGGGGGACCATATGGGATGCTGGGAATTGAACCTAGGTCGGCTGCATACAAGGCTAACACCTACCCACTGTGCTATTGCTCCAGCCCTCATACCTCAACATTTTGTCTTGTTTTGTTTGTTTGTGTGTGTACGTGTTGCAGAGAATCACATCCAGAATTTCACACATGCCAGACAAGCACTCGACCACTGAGCTATTTCCTAGCCCACCATTATGTTTTTCATGTGTGCGTTTTTCTGGCACTAGACTGGCATCACTTAGTACATCTCTTATGTTGGGAAAAGTTCAATACTCCTTGTTGTAGTAAAATATGTTCTTGTTATTAGATGTAGAAGCTGAAAACTTGAAGAAAATGAGTGCCAAAAAAGAACTTGAAGTTTTCTGGAAGTACTTGGAACCAATCTTGAATAATGAGAAGCCTGAAACAAATCTCTTTGATGTTGCCCAGCTTCACTACGTAGTCAAGGAAGATGATTTTCCTTCCGACTGGTCAAACAACGAAATGATGGTTAGTATATGCATTAGTGAGAGTGAGAGCAGATGACTTGGGTGGTTAGAAGATGTGAAACTGTAGTCCTACTACCCCATTTATTCATTCCACAGATATATACTGAATACATAACATGAACAAACTTTTGGGTTAGGCTCCTTTAGTTCCAGACAGGTGGAAACGCTGAATTGTCTTTAGTGGTTACACCCTGATTCTTTACCTTTCTTGTAGGGGTGGAGGAAGACCAGAGTGTTGACCATACCCAGTGGTGCTCAGGGTTGGCTTCTTGATCTGTATTCTGTGCTTGGGATGGGGAGACCCGTATGCAGTGCTGGGGGTGGCCATGTGAAAGGCAGGCTCCTTCACCCTTGCAGTCTCTCTCCAGGACGCCTATTCCCCCCTTTGGTATTAAGAGTAAGAAGTACTGACAAAGAACAGGATATGGATGAAGATTAAGATGATAATTCTTTTATTTGGAGACGTGACTTCTTTCACTTTTTTACTTCTTGGCTGTAACTTTGCTATATATGGTGGAGAAAAGTAAATTTTTACAATTTGTCAGTTATGTTGTAACTTTCAAAACACACCAATACAAAACATTGCTTTCTTAGGCCCTTGATTATATTGCCAAAATTGTGCTTTTATTTTAAAAAATTTTTATTATTTGTTTGGTTTTGGAATCCTACCTTGTTCTACTCCTGGCTCCGTACTCAAGTCACTCCCTGCAGTCCTCAGGGGACCAAACGTGGGCAAAGCCTGCACTCAGCACGTTGAGTTATCTTTCCCACCCTAAATCATCTAAATTATACTCTTAAATATATTAGGCCAAGAAAATTTGTCTTGATATGATGGCTTGACCTCAGCCCAGCAGTGTGCAGGCATCCCTGAGAGGCACATATTGGCTTTATAAAGAGCTCGCAGAGAAACAGGACCAAAGTCCCAAACAGAGAAGGTGCCATACATCTAGGAGCTCAGTTGTGCGAAACACACTCTAAGTTTCCTAATAAGAATAAATGGAATGGGCTTACTCTTCAAGCCTGTGTTCTCCCGTGAACTCAGATCTCTCTGTCTGCTTTTTTCTGCTCTGGAGAAGCCCATGTTCTCTCTTGAATATCTGTTTCCTCTCTTTCTCTCCCCTCATATCTTTCTGGCAAGCTACGGAGAGTATCTTGCCCGCACGGCAGAGCCTGGCAAGCTCCCCATGACATATTCGATATGCCAAACACAGTAACAACAAATCTCATGATGGAGATGTTACTGGGCCCACTCAAGCAAATTGATGAACAGGAGGACAGTGCAGTGCATTAAAAAGAAATAAAAGACATGGAATTCTCCAAAAGGTAGCAAATGCTTTCAAAAAAAAAGATTGAGAGACCATTCGTCATGGGTGTTTGGGGAAGAGGTTATAAAAAAATCTCTCAGTGCTCTTTCTGGTAGACTCTACATCCCAACTAACAGGGACCAGGGGTGTTGACTCCTTTTGCAGGAAAATTCAGCGCCATGGGAGATGAATGAATGACAGAGCACTGAAGGGGGTTGAGCCCTGTCATGTGAGAACTGTAAAGGATCTGGGGATGGCAGTGTGGAGGAGGTGGCTGGATTCTGTGTTCAGGGACCCTCGGATGGCAGCAACAGCAGAGGATAGTGTGTGCGATGGGCAGGCCTCCTGCATAGAGCCCTCTCATTCTTCCCAAGACAGATGTGCACTTCGTGAAGTGACTGATCACCCTGAGGCAGGAGGTCCAGACAAGAATTGAATAAGCAGCAATGAATAGATCAGCTTGAATCACAGTGACTGACAAGTATGGTGTTAGATATGACTGTGAAGAAACAGGATTCTCAAGACTATTACCTCACCCACAGATAAATCAGTTTCAGCCTTGTCCTGTACTTAGAACATGAAGCTGAACACAACTGAGCTGTGGATGAAAGCAGGTCTTGCTCCGGACAGAGCTGGCTCCTCTAGGCATTCCTTGCTTTGCCTCTTCACCACTTCACCTGGAAAGCTCCTTCTTTTCCACTTTCCCTTTCATTCTCCTAAATCTGAGCTGAGCGAAGGACCCGCGGTTGTCTCTCTGTTATTGTTTCATATTAAGATGGATCAAAGTTTCTTAACAAAGAGATAATGACATTCCACAAGTAATTTACAAACATGAATATTTCACCTATTTTATTGGAATTCTGGATTACACCCAATATATGTGAGATGTGTTTAAAGTAGAGGCTATTCCAAAAATAGAGAGAATATAGGGGAAATTATCTGCCATAGAATCAGAGGGAGGGCTGGAATATCGGAGACATTGGTGCTGGAAAATGTGCACTGGTGGAGGGATGGGTGTTTGATCATTGTATGACTGAGGATCAAACATGAAAGCTTTGTAACTGTATTTCACAGTAATTCAATAAAAAATAAATTAGAAGCTATTTCCCAGGACTCCTAGTGTCCCACCTCAGAGTCACTTTTCTACACTTTTTCTTCAATAGACAGATCTTCTCCCCAAAACATGAAAACTATGCCTAACAAAATCCCAAATTCACCTATTTCTGTTGGGAGAAATAACCCACTTCTCATCTGGATCAAGATCTGACTATATTCTCTGTCAAGAACTTGACTACAATTTCTGTTTCAGTAGGGCAAAGGTGATCCTGGTTGTGTACATTATCACTTGTATCACTTGTCATCCCATTACCCATTGATTTGCTCGAGTGTGCGCCAGTAACGTCTCCATCCATCCCTGTTGCATGCTAGTGTAGGCCAATGGCATCTGCTTGCTCCAGGAACACAAAGAGCTTCAAACCGTTTGTTCAGGGTTTTGACGTAGAAATCTGACCATCTCATAGGTGGGCAGCCACGTGTCCTTTTGGCATTCCCTGGAATACAGTCAGTAACAGCTCTAGTCCGGCGGTCGTCTCTAAATTGCATTACGTGTCCTGCCCATCTTATTTTCGACGCCTTGGCAAATGAGACAGCATCCCTGATTCTTGATCATCGACAGAGGTCAGAACTCTGGATTCCTTCTCTCACTTGAGTAAAATGTGATATTCCAAGCATAGCTCTTTGGATTCCTCTTTGGGATACCCAAATAGCATTTTCGTCCTGTTTTTGTAGGGCCCGGGTCTCTAAGGCATATGTTAGTTCAGGAAGAATTGTGTAGTCGAAAAGATGTGCCTGGAGCCAGAGTTTCTTCGTCCTCTTAACAACTTCTTCTATGCTCTTTAAGGTGTTCCACACCTCTCTCTTCCTTCTGCACAGTTCTGGAGGCAAGTCGTTCCTCATGTTGAGTTCTCAACCCAGGTACACATAGCTGCTGCATCCAGAGATGCTTGTTTTGTTGAAAGCAAATGGAATGTCGGGAACTAGTTCATTTTTCATGAACGTTGTCTTGGTGAGATTCAGCTGCAGTCTGACCTTTTCACACTCACGGTCGAAGTTGGCCAGCATACAGTACAGCATTACAGTACACTTCGACCGTGTACAGTAATTGCTGAAATAAAAAATTGTCTTCTAAGGCATACTCAGCAAATACCTTTTGTTTCTGTTCTTGCTAGAACTTCCTCCTATATGTCTTATTTATGTCCCAGGCATAGGTGAGAGCAGCTGGAATGTATGAGCCAAGGCACAGCACGTCGTGTTGTATCATCAGTACAGAGATGGAAACACCAGGGCACACAACCACAGCTTCAAAAGAAACACCACCATTGTTAGTGTCCACAACTTCCTGTTCACTCCAAAATTTTAATCACTTCCTTTTAAAGACAAAGTGGCTGTGACTGTATATTACTGTAAAACACCCATATATATGGAGTAGAAGAGTTAAATCGGGAAGTTAAGAAATATGGGGTGGAGGATATTGTTATCAGCCTTGTTTAAGTGCAAACTGGAGTAGAACATTTCTGGCTTAAAACTAGGTTCCCGTTTAAAGTGTGTATTAAATCATAGCCGGGAATGAAATCACCTTCTGAGTAGCCTTAAGGACTGTCTTGCTCAGCTAATTGTATTGATCTACTTACTAAACCACTGAAAGTATTTATTATCTTCTTCGTGCTGGCTGCTGTTTGATCAGGTGCTCCTCCTGACGCAGAGACTGCTCTCAGCAGTGCTCAGGTATCATTTGGTACAGGGGACTCTAACACAGGACTCCTGTATGTAAAGCTTGTTCTAGCCCTGTGATCTATCTCTCTCTCCCTTTTAAAAAAATGGTAGGCATGGACAGCCAAACATTGAGGGTAATGGGAAGAGAGTTTATGGAAGATGGTTCATAAATAAAGATGAAATATAGAAGCAAAGGCCTCTGTTATGTACTGTTTATTCAGGTCTTGTGTGTGTGTGTGTGTGTGTGTGTGTGTGTGTGTGTGTGTGTGTGTGAAGCTCTGAGGCTGCCCCACTCTGCTTAGAGGATCTTGTGGTGCTAGGGATGGACTCTGCACCTCCTGTATGCAGAGCTTTTGCTTAGCCCTGTGCTCTTCCTCCATGACCCTGGATTCCATGTTAGAGATTCAGGTTTATTTTAATCTCGGGATGACTTTGAGGTATAAAATATAAACCCACTTTTAGTAGAAACATGGAGGATAGCTCTAGTCCTGCACTCAACTCATCTGTAAGTTAAGAGAGGCCTCATTCCCAAGGCAAGAACCAGCCACATTTACCTCCTTCCTCTGGGAAGGAAGGAAAGCATTAGTACCTTTGTCTACAAGCAAGCAGGCTGCATTTCTGCTACACCAGGATAATGAAAGATTTATAGCAAGTAAATGCCCAATAAGAAGTGCTGACTGCTCTTGTAAGACATGTGCAACATCTCAAGTTAAGACCTTGGTTGCTGAAATAATTTCTGCCTTTTAGTATGTGATTTGCTGTTTGATTGAAAAAATGCATTTACTGGGTAAGCTCAATGATCTATGGGTGGAGGGTTTTTTATCATATTTCTTTTAAATACAACAAAAATGTATTTCTCTTCCAGAACTAGGGCAAGGAGTACCAAATTGAAGCTTAAGTAAAGAATGTCCCATCTTAAGTAAAGGAAGTCCAGACTGAGGGGAGTGTGCCCTGAATGAGGACCAAGCAAGGCAACTCCCTGCTTTCTGCTGGGCCGTGGTCCCCTGGCCCCAGGAAGCTGTGTCATCCCACCTCAGATCTTCAACTCAGACAGAGGATGCGCTGAGCTAGCTGTTTCTTTCCTTCAAGCAGACACAGTGAAAACAGTGCTTTCTCCTTCTGGAAAAGAAAGCCCATGTCATAAAACTTGTGGGTCTCTTAGGGAAGCACTGAGTCTGTCAGGATTCCTTAGGGTAGTTATATATTTTTGTCTAACAGCACTGGTGAAAGGAAAGAAAGGCAGCAGGGAGGAAAGAAAGAAATATTGATTGCACTTATACTCCTGTGTGCTTGATCAGATAATACTCAAAAGTGAGCTTGGGATTTCTACTGTGCCTCTTACACTGCCAGGAAGAAATCATCTATTGCTTGTTTAGGGCTGAGGATATTGAACTAACTTCTCTGACATGTTGTTTTAGGAACTGTAATTTCAAGATTAAGGGCCACACTGCAGAAGCTAATGAATACGGTGATTTTTACTTAGGCCAAGAATTAATTAGTCTCTTACCATTATAGGCAGCCATAAGATCCTCCAAAGGGAAGGGTCTGCAATATGGTGAATGCAACTAGAAGAAGTTCCTGCTAGAGGTAATGGGGTCACCTTTCCAAAGAGACAAACCAGACATCTCACTCCAATATTGTGAGGCTAATCACTGTCGTTACTTCTTTCACCTGTAGTTGGAGTTGGGCACCATTATTTTTGAAAACATTGCCTGTTTGATGTATGACTGCCTGGATTGGAAAAGGCAGCACCAGCACTATCTGGAAAGCATGAAACTTATTTATGTCCCACAAGTGTTCCACGAGAGACCTGCCTTAGAAGCCATGTTCGTTTCTGAGGTATGCATGTGCCCAAGTGTCCCTAGTGGGTTGGGTTATTGCTTGAGCAGCTCACTTATCTTGTTTATAAAATGTACGAGGAATACTTTACATAAACATCTATCTTGTGGTAGTACTACCTGCTGGGATTTAATAGGTGAAGGTACCAACAAGGCCAGAGTGTCAGAGGATGCCTGTGTGGTCAGAACTTTGTGAAGCTTCCTAACCTCTGGCCATCTGTAGACAATGGAATCCATTCTTCACCCATGCTGCAATGAGCAAATAAAAGAGGGATCCCGGTCCCTCAATTCAAATGTGTTTATTTTGCCCTTTTCAGCCCTTGCTACCAGGCTATCTGGCGAGACAGGAACCAGTGCTACCTTTCTGGTGCTGAGAGTGAGTTTGGCTTTATCCTGAAGCTGGTGGACAGGAAATTACTGAAGGACTCTGAAAGAGAGATGACACGATTCTGAGTCACCCAGTAGAAGAAAGAAACCTTTTGAGACTCAGTGCCCCATCTCCCAAGCATTGTCCTGGCAGTTGCTCACTAAGCCATATTAGGGTCAAAAATTCAGAGTGCCCAGAGTGATCCATTTCTTCCATAGACAAAACCTCTCCATCTGCTCCTGTTATTGGCACACACTTCTGTGGTGTGGATATTACCATACAGTCCTAGGATCCTGTCAGAACCTAGCATATCAGCCTCTGATAAATGCTCCTTTGAACCAGATAACTGAGTTGCTTCTTTTTGAATTCTTTTATATTCCACAGACAGTCCCTGCAAAGAAGAAGCCACAAACTGAAGATCAAGTTCCACCATCAGGCATGTATAGACCCATTGCTGGATTGTTCAGCACCGGAAGCTGCTGTTTGAAGGACTGGCAGCTTCTCTGGTCCCTTACCAATGTCCCTCGACCTGAACAACCTAAATTGATTAGTAGTCTGAATTTGTGGGTGAAATCTTTAGGGAAAAAAAATAGAGAAAACATCTTAACCAACAAAGCAATGATATTTTGTGTATTTTACAGTGTCTTTTGTGGGCACCACCTTTGAAGTAGACATGAGATATTACAATGATTTGTTGAACATGATTCCAGAGGAATTTATATCTGTGCCCCTAATACTCCACTGTATGCTGGAACAGGTAAGTTGGTAAATTCTGAGACTCCCTTCCCTCCCACAAAAGGGGTAAGACCATCAATCAGTCACTTCATCTTTTTCCTCCCTTACTTTGTTGTTGTTATGATTTTCTTGGGATTTCTTTGGGGTGGGTGTATTCCCAATAGGGGCTACTCTCACTTGGTGATGTGGTGTTGCTCCGTGTGGTCCTTGGGGGTCATGTGGTACTAGGGATCATACTCTGGCCTCCTGCATCCAAAGCATGTGCGCAGCTCATTGAGCCAGGTCTTTGCCTGTCCCACTTCCTTAAGCTATTTTGAAACTAACAGACATTAGGGCCAGAGAGAGTACAGGAGGTTTGGTACTTGCCCTGCATGGAGTCAACCCCAGTTCAAATCTTCAACACTGTTTGTGGTTCCCTGAGCACGGCCAGGAGTAAGTCCTATATATTGCCCAGGTGGGACCCAAAAAACAATAAAAAAAAATAAAACCACACACAACAACTGACTTCATTCTTCTTTACAAATATTAGAGCATTTCAGGTAAAACTAAAGTTCGCTTTGATCAGCAGTATCAACAACCTTCTTGTGATGTACAATGGAGTGGTTTCCCAACACTTTTTGTTGAAGATGCTATCTTTCCTCTACTTCATGTACACAGAAACTCTCAAAAATTAGTTTACTATAGGTCCTGATATTAGTCTTTGTGTACTCAGTTCTAACTCACTGGTCAGAGAATCTATGCTTATTCAGTACCATGCTGTTTTGATCACTATTGTTTTATAATATAGTTTCAAGTTAAGTATTGAAATACCTTGTAGGATGACATTGCCTTGTCCTTTCTCCACAAGGAGCTTAGGTTTATCAGGATACACCCATTACAGTGCTCCTGAGGCATTTCCATTCCATTGGGTTTATCTGTAAATTCTTCCCTATACTCTCCTCCCCAATCAGTTAATCAGTTTTCCCCCCTAATCAGACTCTGTTAACTTGTAATATTAGACTCCTCAGAAATCTATGATTTTATATGTATGAGTTAAATATTGCCTTTCTCCTCTCATTATGTCTTCTGAACAGTTTACTTTAAAGCAATGCCCTTTTTGTATGGATACAGGAAGACCATTAACATTATGCTTTGTAACTTAGACTATAATTGGCTTTGAATATTATTCACTCCCAGGCATCTGCTTTCTCGACTTAAGCCTCAGTTGCCCTTAGTTGCTAACACCCCAAAAGCAGGGTCCCGACGAGGGACTGAATGGACCCAGGGCAAGCGGTGAGCTACCCTGGCAGCGAAA
>JAOXYA010481043.1:0-16330 GCA_028565675.1 Sorex palustris | reverse complement strand
CAATCATGAGACAAAGAATCCAAGGACAGAAGTCAGCATGCTAAGGTCAACTGAGTGGAAAATCTATATAAACCCTAATGGCACTATTGGACTATGGAAGTACCCTGGATATCATGAGTGAAGTATTCATAGTCTATAATTTTAAAATATCTTATTATTCTTAATATTCTTGCACTTTGCTACCACTTTTAGTTGCCTTCTTCTTAGATGTAGAAAGAAGGCAGAGAAAGAAAATGTCATGGCAGAAGAGAAAAGATGAAAAATAGCCACACCTCTTGTGCAGACACAGCCCTGAATGAAAGCAGCAAGACACAAGGATGGAGAACTTCTGACCTACACTGGATCTGGTCAGGGAATGGGGCTTGGGATCTGCAGGCAGATTGGAAAGGAATGGGGCGAGCGCAGCCTGAATGTTCCTGCATGCCTTTTTCATTCTAATCTGTATTCACAGTCGACAGGGCTTTCACTTTACGGCTGCAATGTTCTTGTTCCTTCTCTGGGCCCATTAGCCCTATGTGCACCTCACAGTCAATGCCAATTCTACCCAGCGCTCTGCTCACTCACAGATCCTTCCTCCGTCTGGCTTCTCATTACTCCCCTGATACAAAGCTTATTTGCTTCTGGCTCTGGTTTACAAAAAATGAAAAAAGAAAACCCACCTATAAGTGCTAAAATGAAAAATAAAATAATAAAATAGAGAAAGTCAGAGAGAAAGAAGGAGAAAGTCATAAGGATAAGAACCAATGAGGCAAGGAATGTTTCTTTGGGCCTGTGTCTTTCCAGAGTCTCTCAAGGCTTAAGTTATCCTCTAAAATAGGCCATAGCAATGAACAGAAGAGAAGTAAATCTTTTGATTGATGACTCAAGTTCTTAGCAGGTGGACCTGGCTTCTCTCAAGGGCTCAGATTTCACACCCAGACAAAAGCTAAGCAGATACATTTTACTAAAGGGTAAAGTCTCAGAGGTACCTTGGAAGAAGAAACATGAAATTTTTCAGCAGCTGACCTCTGCTCATCTGAGCTGGGCAAAAGAGCCATGCCTCCAACAGGTGAGTTGATCTCTTTGGGATCCATATTTTAGTTCACAAGATTGCCCACACCTGCCCAACTTTAATCTTTCCCTCTAAACTTTGAGTTACCTAAAGGGAAGGACTATGACTGCCTTAGTTCCTGTTGAATCCCTAGTGTTTAATGCAATGAATGGCATGTCCTGGAAGATGCTCAATAAATAATAAATGAGTAAGGTGTGAGTATTGGAGAGTTAGAAAGCACTGCAAAGCATGAGCTCTTATACCTGTTTCTGTACATTGTAGCCACAGGTGCTAACTGCTGTGCTGATGGTAGTGGTGACAGGTGGAAAATGAGTCAATTCCCTTTGGAAAGCCCAAACCCTAGAAGTCAAGAAGGTCATTATAGCTCCTTTAGGTCAATGCTGAGGCACAGCTTTTCAGGGCCCATTTAGCCTCTCTGGTTAGATTGCACCTTACAGTCCCTTTAATGACACATTCAGGAGTGGTGCTCAGGGACTGGGGTGGAGGGGAAGGGCAAAAGGGGGTGTGTGCAGCACTCAAGTTACTGCCACAAAGGAATGCATTCCCCCTTTCTCTGCAGATGGTTCTCAGCCCCTAAGCAGTCTCTCATAACCTAACTGCTTGATAATGTCCTTTCTTCTTGGGTGGCACATGCTGTTCTTGAATGGAAAGAGAGTTTCCGTGATTAAACCCGCAGCTGTCGTTTATAGCTAAAGCAGGATTTATGAAATTAATTTGAAAATGTTCTCATCCTTCCTCCCTTTTTTCTGCTGTTTACTCATAAATTCATTCCACCCTTCACCTGGAGAGCAGGTTAAATGGTTGGTAGGAACAAAACTCTGCTGGATACTGACTGACTGTGCTTCAAGTGTGGAGAGGTTATATATGGGTGGACTAAAGGGAGCTTCCACCTGAAGAAAGTACAGATGAGAAAGGGCTGGAAGGGGGGAGGTGAGTGAGATACATAGAGAGAGCATTTTGGGTGGGGGGTTGCCATACACACAGACTTGATTTTTATCCCTAGTATCCCATGAGTTACCAGAGCACCACCAGGAGTTATTCTTAAGTTCAGAGGCTGAGAAAGCCCTGAACAAGGATGTGTGGACCAAAACCAAACAAAAAATAAATAAATAAATAAATAAACAAAACACTTCCATAAATGGGAAGCCCCAGAAAGGTGGAGCAGATTCCTAGGCTCACCCCAAGTACACAGGTTGAGGTGACATACTGCCAATTCTATCATGGTTCCCTATAGCCATCCGGAGAATGCATGAGATTCCTGGGTACCAATGGGATATTTCTTCTTCTAAATCTCAAACGATCAAGCAGTGTATGTCCAAGCAGATCATTTCAATGACAGAACCATGTCCTATTTATTTTTTAAAATGCACTATTTTTAATTGAATCACCATGAGATACAAAATTACAGAGATATTTGTGATTGAGTTTCAAGTGTACATTGTTCCAACATCAACCCCTTCACCAGTATCCACTACCTTCCAACAATGTCCCCCGTTTCCGTCCCACCTCCCTTCCAGCCCTTTCTTAGGCAGGCACTTTTTTTTTCCTCCCCCATTTTCCTAGTGTTCACTTCCATGACTTATCCTCTTCCCCACCTCACCCCAGCCCCAGTGGCAAGTTTCCTCCTGAATATCAATTCTCCCTCCCTTTGTTTCTATTGCCTTTGGGCATTTGGTATCCTCTACAAATTTTCTTTATACCCCACATGTGAGAGATCATTCTGGGCCTGTTTTTCTTCCTCTGACTGATTTTCACTCAACACGGTACTCTCCAGATCTATCCACGTTGTAGCAAGTTGCATGTGAAAAAAAAAAATTTCTATATCACCAACCATCAGGGAAACGCAAATCAAAACAACAATGAGATATCACGTCACACCACAGAGACTGGCATTCATCAAAAAGAACAAAAACCACCACCAATGTTGGTAAGAATGTGGAGTGAAAGGGAGTTCTTATTCACAGCTGGTGGGAAAGTCAACTGGTCTTGCCTTTTTGAAAGACAATATGAACATTCCTCAGAAAACTAGGGATTGGGCATTCATATAAACTAGCATTTTCACTACTGAAAATATTTTTATGTCTTTTAACTCTCTATGTAATACTAATATACTTATCAATCCTAGCAGATGCTTCTCTGCCTCAATAGTGGGGAGTCTTATGCTCTTTGCTTTTCAGGTAACAGTACTGCAGGTTGTTTTCTGACAGAGGGTAAGTCTCAGTATCTTCTTTTTTCCACTACTGGCTTATCCACCTTCAGTGAATCTTGTATATTAAACAAGGTCACTCACGCATCCATAAAAATGGGAATATGGTTGAATCATTCCACATCTAATAGATACTCTTGGAGATGCTCCCCTGCACCTTAGGGTGCCCTTGAGCTCATTTTACCTTTGTAACCTATATTCTTACCAAAGTGGTCACTATATGATAGATTCTCAACCACTATTTGCTAGTTGGTTGTAAACCAGTGGCAATAAATGACTTTCTACTAAATTTTGCTAACGTTAATCTCTGTCTCACTTTATTCTTCCACAACCTCAAAATCAATCTATTCTTTCATTAATAATTATAGTGCCTAAATCTAATAGTTGATATGATATAATATTCTATTAATTTAATTTAATAGCTGACTTGGTATAATGTGTTCTCTAAAATCATTTTTAGGAAAAGTTTTTCTTTGGGATATGACACATACCATCAAAGCTCATCAATGTAATAAATCTTTGGTACTCTAAACTGTCTCTTAAAACACAGAGTTATGGCTTGACATTGGAAAATCCTCCCCTAGAAAATACTTAAAATACATAAATAAACTAAATTTTAGCAGAATGTTTTATTTAAACATGAACAATAAGCCTAGAGAAAATTAATCTGTATGAGAGGGAAAAATCAATGAGCAAAACATGTTTTCCAGTCCCTGGGTAAAAACACTGAGGGTGCCTATGTGCTGAATCTATTTTCATAAAAATATGCTGAGAAAAGGCAGAAGAGAAACTACAGTGGGTAAGCATCTTGCTTTGCACACAGCCAACCTAGGTTTGATCTGAGGTAGCAAATATGGTTGCACAAGTATTGCCAGGAGTGACCCCTAAGTACAAAGCCTACTATAAGCATTAAGCACAACTCAGTTTGACCCAAAAACAATTATAGATGAGAGAGAGAGAATGTTAATATTCCTGACTACATGAGGAAGACTTGGTCCTGGTCTGTCTAGAACATATTATATAATTTGGGAAATAGATTTTATCCCAAAGAATATATAGCAACTGAAAGTATAGGTTCAGATCCAGAAGAAAAACCATCAATAGGTTAATTAATAGAAAAGCACAGCCCCAAGTATAAAGAACAAACAGCACAGTAAGAAAATTAATTCCCTGAATATCAAATTCCTAAGCAGAACACATTGCTTAAAGCTATGACAAACCTCATGCAGAAAAAGAATTCCAGAATTAAAGAGTAAATAAATACAGATCATAAGAGGAGAGTTCAAGGATTCTGAATATAAAATGAATACAAAACAAAACTGGTTCCAGTCATTCCTTACACTTTTATTGCAGAATCCAAGTGTCTGAGGATATTATTCCATGGCCTCTTCTGGTTTCCATCCAATATGTTCTGGAAAACAACTCTGATGTAGGTTTTAACATTTTCTGATTCACCTGTAAGTTCTAAAGCTCATGACACCTAGAACTGACCTTGCAACATCTTAGGCGTTATCTCTTCAAGTTCTTCAATAAAGCCTTAAAGCATTTTCTGCATTAAAATCAGAACTGGTTTCTTATATCTAATACGGTGTACGACGAAATCTGTGAAGCAAGATAATCACATTCCAGAGATGTGACGAGTTGAAGCAATATAGGAAGATAGATTAGAGCCACAAAGCAGGAACACACAGAAGAGAACAGGAAGCTCCTGAATAAGGTTTTATGCTCTAAAGACTGGCTGTGTGGCTGGGGGGGGGGAAGTTTCAGGGCATCTATAATATCAAAATAGAGGTATTTCACTGGATTTTTGAAAACTTGTTATAAATTTTTGACAAAATATCAGTCGACTTTAGGAGACAGAGAACTTCCTCATAATTCTTCATAACTTTTTGAGTTACCTACCCTCTCTTTTACTTGTCTCCTTGTAGTAGCTTCCACTAGAGGAGAGTGTATAAGCCCACCCCATTGTGAGACAATGCTGTGCCTTCCTTTGGCCCAGGGAATGTGGCCAGGCACAGCCTAAGATCTCAGGAGGTGCTAAATGCTTCCACTTTCCTTCTTTCACTCCTACCATCTGCCAAGAGAAAATCATTCTCTCAGTAGCATCTGCCCCCAGCAAAACGTGGGAGTCATGGGGCAGACCTGAATCTAACTTCAAAAACCTGCAGCTTTGTCACATCTTGGAGCATAGTCACTCCTTTCCATCTGAAGATCTGTTTGTATCAGTTTTGAATGTTGTATCTTTAAAGCAACCAAGTTTTGGAGTGGCTCGTTAACAGCATTATTGAGGCAATAGCTGGCAAATATAGTTACTGTCAAGTCATTAAGATAATATTTTTGGAAATTTGCTTTACAGTTTAAGATATGATACCATACTGAACTGAAATTATAGTATAATTATGATAGTATGCTATAACTAAATTTATGAGAATTTCTGACAAAAATTTCAAGTGAAATTACTTTTAAAATCGTAAGTATATTTGTATGTATACATCACCCAAAGGAAGCAAATAAAGCATAGAAATGTGTTCATGATTGACATTTCTGCTTGATTTAGTTTATATTTTATCTGCCAGGAAATAGTCGCTTCATTAATATCAGATACATAAACAGCTGAAGTGATAAATTCCTATACATTATAACCTTTTACACTGAACACATATTACTCTTGCAATCATAAAAAATAAATGTTATTTTTAATGAAGATTCATAATCTAGAACACTGGCAATAACTTGATGATGACAAGGGTTGATGAGACTTCTTTCCTATACTGACAAATGCTCCTGTCTGAGATATGAGACTGAATAACATTCCTGCAAGCTGCAGTATGCCAATGCACCAGCAAAGTCCCCGGAGCACCACTGTAGTGGAAAGAAATAGAAAGAGTCAAGTGTGATCTTTGGTTATGGAAAGGAGGACAATTCATTTTGAAGTGATTCAGAGGTCAGCAAAGACAGAAAGTGAAAAGGGGTGAGGAAGAAGATGGAAAGGGTGAGAATGATGAAAACACAATACATAGAGAATGATCTCACTGAATTTCTTGTTGGATATATGTCTTCTCCCTCATACCATTCATGCCAATCTCCATTCCCAGAGAGCCCACAAGTCAAGCCCACAGCTAAGCAGAGAAGGCCTCTTGGGCTTTACCCAAATAATTTCTTAATAATTTTGTTCAGCGTTTCCCACATTCGTTTGACTCATAAGGTTTAACTTTGTTCCTCTTGCCAAAAGTCTCTCAATTCTCCTAATCCAAATAACCTGACTCCCTGACTAGAAAATGTGCTTGCTTGGGAGCTTGACCTGCCTCCATCTCTCACCTGGATAGCCTGGTGAGACACCATAACCTTGCAGCTTTTGGCAGTCCACATGTCATAGTTGCCTCCCAGCTCAAACCCTCTGAATAAAAGGGGAAGAGCTATTTGAAGGTAGACATTATTTTTGTCTCAAAAGTGGAAAAATGAATCAAAAGGGAAATGAAGAACTGTGAGGTGGATTGGCAACAAACAATGACTAATTAAGAGGATCAAGAAGACAAACGAGATTGAAAGACGAGTGACAATTCCCACTCGTAGGGGGAAAAGCAATAGAAAATAGAATGGGAATGAGCAAAGGGTTCCCTCTCACAGGCAGCCCTGTAGCTGAAGTGTCTGTGTGGGATGCACGAATCAGCCTCTTTTACTGGGCTTCATTCTTTGTGGACCTGCCCTCTGATTACAGCAACACTGACTCTTGATCCTTTTAGCTAATACTGCTTGTGGTCCTCATTGTTACGAGGTCAAGAGCTAGTGCCCAGTCCAAGAAAGCTCCCTTTTAATTCTTGTCTAAACACATCCCCATTCCTGCCGACCTACACAACCCTAAACATATGTGTGTGCATACGTGTGTGTGTATGTGTATGTGTGTGATGGAGTGAAAAGAAGGGTTTTCAGGAATCAAGTCTCTCCACATTTTTTCAAACAAACCGAAATTCTAACTAAAATAGAGTAAAACTGAGTTTATCTTATTCATTTTGGCTCTTAGTCATCATTTCCCCATTTTTTCCCCTCCACAAACACAGAATCAGCCCTTTTCCTATATCCTTGGCAACAGAAAGCTTTATACATGCTTGATAACTCATTGTCTAGTGAAGAAAGTAAAGAAAATTTTATAGTTTTAGCTTTCTAATTGGCACAGAGGTGGTGGTGGTGGTGCTGCTGCTGCTGCTGGAGGTGTGTGTGTGTGTGTGTGTGTGTGTGTGTGTGTGTGTGTCAGGGGAGGGTTGGAATGCAATAACATTGCATTCTGAATGTACAAATATTAATGCTATGTGTATATACTTGGGCTTCAATAAACTTAATTTTTATAGGGTTTGATAGTAAATTGTGTAAAGAGATTGCCTTTCACACATACAGTTGACAGGGTTTAAACCCTGGCACTCTACATGAGTCCCCAAGCCCTTCCAGGAGGGAAATCTGAACACCAAGTCAGTAATAAATCCTGATCTCTGCCAGTCATACTCCCAAAACATAAAATTATAGATATTAAAATAGGCAAAAGTTTTCCTGATTTCTGGCTAAAAGTAAATGTGTGTATGTATGTGTGCACACACGCATTCACATACATAAGTTCAAAGATTTAGGGTACGTTGTGGAATGGCAGGAATAAATTAGGGTATCTGGCGGCCATGAAAATATTGTGATAAGGTAAAATTTAGTTTCTTAGTCCCAACCTGCACCCATCACCTGCTTCTCAGGACCAACCTCTTGCATGGGATCTTATATTTCTTCTCATTTGGGTTGTAGCAAAGGGCAAAGGGATGTCAACGGCTCTTCTAAATCCTGAGTCCACTCAAAAAGCACTTTCATCTCTGCTTATGTCTCAGATGCATTTGCTGCCGGAACTTCCAAAGCAGAGAATGGGCAGGGAAGGAAGAGAAACTGAAAAGGTACTTTCATTTCCCACTGTTCCATTCCCCCCTCCCATAGAAACTAATTCCACCCCCAAAGTCTGTTTCTTAAAGACTGGCAATTGTAATACAAAACAAAAGAGAGCAGTTTTAAAAATTCTACCTCAAATGTTTGTTAACTTTGTGACACCAAGTTGTTCAATCTTTGAGTCTCTTTCTTGTTAATTATCTAAAAATATGAACTATACTACAAATTCTAAAGTGTGCTTCATGTACTGAAGACAAAAAAAATGGAAGTGTTGTGCTAAAACTATTATATAATCAGCTTATTTAAACCCTACAATAATCTCCCCCCAGATTATTCAGAGAATTACCAATAACATTCTAACAGAACATCAGTAATTACCTTTAAATAATGGAAGCTCTATTGTAGAAGAAGGTAGAAAAAATGTTATGGATCTGAAAACTAACACTGAGAGGTTCAAAACCCATGCACAACCACACAATAAACTTATGATGCTGGAATTCACATTCAGGTATATCTGACTTCAATTCTCCCGCATCTTAAGTCAAGCAATGAATATATCTGGCATATAGTTGGTACTGGGCTAGAGCAATAGCACAGTGGTAGGGTGTTTGCCTTACAAGCGGCCAACATGGCCGACCTGAGTTCGATTCCTCCGCCCCTCTCGGAGAGCCCGGCAAGGATCTCGCCCGCACGGCAGAGCCTGGCAAGCTACCCCTGACGTTTTCGTTATGCAAAACTCAGGAACAACAAGTCTCACAAAGGAGACGTTACTGAGCCCGCTCGAGCAAATTGATGAACAACGGGAGGACCGTGACAATATTTTTTTAAAGTTGAGGGGCTAGAGCAATAGCACAGCAGGTAGGGCGTTTGCCTTGCACACTGCCAACCCGGGTTCGATTTTCAGCATTTCATATGGTCCCCCAAGCACCACTAGGAGTAATTTCTTGAGTGCAGAGCTAGGAGTAATCCCTGTGCGTTGCCAGGTGTGACCCAAAAAGCAAAAAAGTTGAAGTAATTTTCTTGAATAAATAAATATAGATGGTTACCCACAACTGTGCAATAGATTGAAAATTAAAGGTGAGTCTAATATAATCCTCGAGCTTTCATTGCTCAACATATATTCTCAAGCCGTGTGTGTGTGTGTGTGTGTGTGTGTGTGTATGTGTGTGTTTTTCCTGGCTTCACCCAGCTGTGCTCAGGGCTTACTCCTGAGTCTGTACTCAAGGATCATTCATGGTGATATTCTATGGGAGGATGCTTTGTGGTGTGGGGATCATACCTGTGTCTGCCGCATTCAGGGCAAGTGCACTACCTGCTTTACTATCACTCCAGCCCTTTTATTTTGTTTGGGTTATTGTGTTTTGTTTTGTTTTTTTAACTTTTATCTTTCATAGCAAGTGATAGCAAACGTTTGGCCCTGAATTACGGAAATGAGAATGCCAAGGAAGGAGGAGTTGGTTGGGCTGGTGAGAACACAAAGGCCTTGCCAAAGGTCTTGGACACTGTGGGGGTAGGGGTAACTATGTACATCAAACCATAGAATCAGCAGTGTAAGCTTGTAACCTAAACCATAGTGGTTATTTTTTTTTTTTAATTTGCTGAGAGGATCCTGGGGCCATGCAGTAGAGGGACACTGAACATCACTGGTAGTGGTTTTGGAACTAGAAGTTGAATTCCTAAAACTAAATCTTGGTGCTCAAATAAAATTTCAGTGGCAAGATTAGCACACACAAAGGGCCTTTATCTTGTCGAGATAAAAGTAAACCTATATGTGAATACAATTATGTGGCATCTGGGATTGTTTACATAATCCCAGCAAGGGGTTAAGCTGAAAATTGCTCTTGGCTGGGATGGGTTTTAGCAGAAGAGCACTTGCCTTACTTGTGGGTCATCCTAGGTTTAGTCTCCAGCACTGCAAAAAAAGGGCAGAAGCTTTAGCATGACCTGATACTCATTGATGGTTATGTGAGTTATTGATTTTCTCTGCTTATGTGTATTCTTTTCCTGGTGGACATTTGTTTTACTCCAAAATTAAGTGAGACCTTGTATTATGTATTTCAGTGGTCTTAAATAATTTTGTGGTCTCAAGTAGGCTCTAAATAAACCATTATTAGCAGCGTGTAGGCTTTCCTGAGTAACTAATGGGAGTCTGTCGTATTTCAGGTTGCTCTTCTATTATTAGAAAAAGAAGTATTAGATAAGAATGATATGGTGGAACTTTTGGGACCCCGACCATTCGCAGAAAAATCTACCTATGAGGAATTTGTGGAAGGCACCGGCAGCTTGGACGAAGACACTTCGCTTCCCGAGGGCCTCAAGGACTGGAACAAAGAGAGGGAGAAGGAGAAGGAGAAGGAGAAAGAGAAAGAGGAGACTACGGAGGAGAAAATTGCCAACCAGATCCGAGGAGGGAGACCGTTCTAGCTGGTCTGAGGGGTGTTCCAGTTTGCACATTGCTCTGAGCTCTGGCTTTCACGGGACAGTGAAAACACCAGCCAGTTGATCTTGGCCAGACACTCACCTAGTTGAAGTGGTGAGGAGCCAACTTAGTCCTCCGTCTGAGAAGACCTGGGAGGGTGGCCCCCGGGGAGAGTGCTGATGTGGACTCCTGGGAAGCAGGTGGCAAGTAGGGCCAGCCCAGCGTGCCGCTCTCTCCCCCCCCCACCCCCCCAGGCCTAAGGGCCCAAGAGCCTTAGAGCCAGCCGCCGAGTCCATGGTGGAGACTCCAGGCTGCCTGCCTGGGACAGGTAGGCTCCCTCCTCCTGCCCCGCCCACCCTTCATTCCTGGGTCCCCTGGAGTTCCCCTCTGAGGAAAGGCTGTGAAATTAAATTGGAGTCCTGATTAGAGTATGTTCACTTGACTTCCTGTTTTAAAGATTGAATCTAGATCACATATGTTGCTGTTGAAATGGAATGATTTTCTACAGAGAACTGTAACATACTTAAAAATCTGAATGTATTGTGTAAATACGGCTTCTTTACAACAGAAAAAAAATAAAGTGTAAGCTGTACCTTTTTTTTCTTCTGAACTCAGGATCCCCCTTTATAACTGGGATACTTCTATCCTGAAAACATCACGGGAAGCATTGAACAGTTTACTTTTGAGGCATCCTTGAAAGCCTTGAGCCCATTATAAGTTCTCCAGAGAGGCTCTGTTATATGGATTTGTGTGTCCTGGAGTGACAACTCTGATAAAGAGGATGGTGATACCAGATCAGTACTGGGAGAATCTGTGATAACAGCTGAGATATCCTCACTAGGCTTGCCATGACCTCAGCCACGCCATCGGGGTCTGGAAGGGTCTGGAAGACCCTGGGCTCTGAAGAAGACCCCTCTGGCCCTGAACTGTCCCTCTTGTCCCAATAGTCTCATTCCTTGGAAATAAGTGTGTGGCTCCAGAAAACCCCAAATCTGCCATTGTCAGGATCTGTAGGAAAAACAGCAGAGAGCACAGATACTGAAGCTTCATGAAAGTGCCACTGTTAAGACATGGATGGCCCATTTCTGTTTATTTTGGGGCCATAACCCTAGTGGTGCTGAGGGCTTATTCCTGGCTCTGTACTCAGGAATCACTCCTGGTGGTGCTTGGGAACCTTATGTGGTGCCAGGATTGAACCCAGCTCAGCCAAATGTTTTACCCACTGTATTATCTCCAGCCCACGGTTGACTTTTTAAAAACAATCTGCCTTCTCATGGTTTTCAAGCTTGCATGGGTTTTTTTTTTTGTTTGTTTGTTTTTGTTTTTGGATCACATCCAGCGATGTTCAGGGGTTATTCCTGGCTCTACACGCAGGAAAGGAATTACTCCTGGCAGTGCTCGGTGGACCCTAAGGGATGCTGGAGATCAAACCTGGGTTGTCCACATGCAAGGCAAATGCCCTCCCCGCTGTACTATCACTCAAGCTTGCATGTTTTTGCTTTTTGGGTCCCACCTGGCCATGCACAGGGTTTAAGTCCTGGCTCTGCGCTCAGGAATTACTCCTGGTGGTGCTCAGGGGACCATATGGGATTCTGGGAATCAAACCCGGCTTTGCTGCGTGCAAGGCAAACACCCTACCCACTGTACTATTGCTCCAGCCCCAAGCTTGCATATTCTTGATACTGCAAAATAATGACTTTGGAGCAGGTCCGATGCAATTAAGAGGGCTTTGTTCCAGGTCACCCAGGTGTTTGCTAACCCTCCAACCCCAGGTACAGCCTGTAGGACTCTTACCGCCTCAGGACTCTAACGCAAGGAGACCCCCCCCCCCCCCCCCATCAAAGAGGCCTGTTTGTCATCAGTCGCTCGAGGTGCTCCATTACTCCCAACTGTCATCATAGACCAAGTCCTGGAGGCTATTTTGTATCCCCAGACTTAAACAAGCATGCAAGAAGAGACTTGTTTCTCATTCCCAGACCTTCAGGTGCCCCTGGAGGCCTGATTTCTTTTCCCACAATCTTAGGGTACTCTAGGAGGCCCAGGGGTCCTCCGCAGAAATCCAGGGTGCTCCCGGAGGTTCATTTGTCTTAGATGACATTTGGTGCTCCTCAGCTGTCACTGTAACAGTCCTCCTGTTGTTCATCGATTTGCTCGAGCGGGCCCAGTTAATGTCCCCATTGTGACACTTGTTACTGTGCTTAGCATATCGAATACGTCATGGGTAGCTTGCCAGGCTTTATTCTCTGTAGCTTGCCAAGCTCTACGAGAGGGGTGGAGGAATAGAACCTGGGTCGGCTGGGTTGGACGCACGCAAGGCAAACACTCTACGCTGTACTATCGCTCCAACCTCCTCAACTGTGAGTTCATTCTTTTTTTTTTTTTTTGGCTTTTTGGGTCATACCTGGTGATGCACAGGGGTTAGTTACCCCTGGCTCATGCACTTAGGAATTACTCCTGGTGGTGCTCAGGGACCATATGGGATGCTGGGAATCGAACCCGGTTGGCTGCGTGCAAGGCAAATGCCCTACCCACTGTGCTATCACTCCAGCGCCACGAATGTGAGTTCAAACTGGGTGTGTGACGTGTATCTGGTGGTCAAGAGCCACCTCCCCACCCCAGCCGGACATTGGATGGACGGAATGGGGACCACCAGGCTG
This sequence comes from Sorex palustris, assembly GCA_028565675.1. Lineage (NCBI taxonomy): Eukaryota > Metazoa > Chordata > Mammalia > Eulipotyphla > Soricidae > Sorex > Sorex palustris. The sequence continues at coordinate 3,083 of JAOXYA010481043.1, read as the reverse complement.
GTTGGTAATCAGTTGCCGTTTATTCAAGTCTCAGAATGTTAGAGGAAAAATCGCATAAGGGTTGGGGGTACACAAAGGTGTGGCTGAATGTTACCATAAACAGTGAACAGATGTTAAAGCCCTCCTTTCAGGGGAAGTTCCAGGAGATTAACTCAAGGACAAAATCACAGCCTGTAAGGAGATCTGCCCAAGGGCAGAATTCCATCTAAGTGTATTACTTTCTCCTTTCCTTAGCCTGTATCCATTTAAACAGTCATCTGAAATTTACTTCTTAATATTTCTAGTCATATGTAAAGGAACAGTAAGAGATAAGCTTAAAGGGTTGCTCTTCTTGGGGACATCTCCGTTTGTATCCCAGGCTACGGCCTTCAAACCAGGTTAGTCTTATGTAACTCCACCAGGGTCCTTAGTTCTTTTTGGGTCATGACATTTTATTCCATGATCATGCACTTACATGTTTTATGGCACTTAGCCTGTCCCTTTTTGATGTCACAGTAGGTTGTGACTTGCCCTGGGTCCATCCTTTTCTCTTGGAGGGAACCCTGTTTTGGAGTGTTAGGAACTAAGGGCAACTGAGGCCAAAGTCAGGTAAACATATCCCAGGAATAAATATTACTCTGAGTCAACTCCCAAGTTGCAAAGGCATACCATTAACTGTCTTCCTGTGTCTATACATAGAGGACATGGCTCTAAAGTAAACTATGCAAAGGACATAAAGGAAAGAGAAAAGTAATATTTCACTTACATATACAACATTCAGAATCCTCAAAAGAATTTGACTTGACAAATCACAGAGTCAGATTTGGGAATGTTAGTGATTAACAGGGGAAGGAGAAGTTAAAGATAAATGCAGAGGATTGGGAGTGCCTGACGGAATTGGGTGTGCCTTAGGAGCACCTGGTGAGGTAACTCTATAAACCTAAGCTCCTTGAGGGGAGAAAAAAGGACAAACCAATGTTATCCAACACTCGGGTCCATATTTTTGCCCCCGGACATTCACGGTGCTCTGGGAGTCTGGCTTAATGTCCGGGTCTTCCCTGAGCTCATTTTTTGTCTTTAGAGTTTCAGGGTTTGCCAGGAGGCTCATTCCTTGCTCCAGACTGTCAGTGTGGTCGTAGAGACTCATTTTTCTTCACAAAAACTGGCTTCCTAGAATGCACTAGGAAGTCAATTTTTCCATTCCCAGACATTCAGGATCCTCCACTGTCTGTTTGATTTTGCCAGACATTTAGGGTCTTTCTTATTATCTCCAGACCTTTCGGATGTTCCAAGAAGACATTTTGTCGTGCCCAGATACTCTGGGTACACCAGGAGGCTCGTTTTATGCCTTCAGAATTTCACGGTGCTCCTGGAGGCCCCTTGTTCATCCCCAGAACTTCAAAGTGAAGTGTTTGTCATCTCTAGAACTTTCGGGTGCTCCAGAAGGTCCATTTGTCATCCCCATAACTTCAGAGTGCTCTAAGAGGCCCGTTTGTCTTAACAGACTTTTTGGATGCTCCTTGAGTCCCGGATGTCCTCTTGAGCCGATCAGTACGCGACAGGAGGCCATTTTGTAGTGCCCATAATTTCAGAGAGCTCTAAAAAGCCTGTTTGTCGTCTCCAGACATTCATGTTCATTGTTCATAGCCAGAATATGAGAGTGCTCTAGGATGCCTGTTTTTTCATCCCCAGACCCTCAGAGTGCCCCTGGAGGCCTGTTTGACATCTCCGACATCTCCCAATTTTCTGTGCTGGAGGTTATTTTGTCATCTCCATACTTTAAGGGTGCTCCAGTAGTTAATTCTTTTGTCCTCAGAAGTTAATGGTGTGTCAGGAGCCTACTTTCTTGCTCCCAGAATTTCAGGGTGCTCGTGTATACCCATTAATGTCCCCAGATCTTTAGAGGGCTCTAGAAAACTTTTTTTTGGGGGGGGTCACACCCAGTGATGCTCAGGGATTACTCCTGGTTCTGCACTCAGGAATCACTCCTGGCAGTGCTCAGGGGACCATATGGGATGCTGGGAATCGAACCTGAGCTGGCCGCGTGCAAGGCAAACATTCTACCCACTGTGCTATCGCTCCAGCCCCAACAGGTGACATTCTTGGTTTGTGTATTAGCACCACAGTCTCAGTGTGAGGCTCACTGCTTGGGAGACACTGCTGGCAGTACTCAGGAGACCATGCACCACAGGAGATCAAACCCAAACCTCCAACTGAAAAAGCAGTTTTTGGAGCCTGTTGAACCATCTCTCAGGCCTGAAGAGTTAACACGTTGTGTTTTTGCGGGGTTGTGGAATTAGGGTCACACAGCAGTGCTCAGGGATTACTGATGGTTCTGCTCAAGTGTATTCTTAGCAGTGCTTGGGGTGGGACGGGGAGGCATGTGCGTGGGGATCAAAATTGAGTTAGCTACATACTAGGGAAACAAGTTGCCTCCTATACAATTTCTCCAACTCATAGAACTGACAGCTGCTAAATAAGTTCTAAAAGAGCAAATGTCAAGAACTAGCTAAATGGTTCCATGTTACTGCTTACTGGCGTCCATTGAATGTGTCTAAGGGGCCTCTAGGAACTGGAATGGACAGTTCTTTTCAAAAGCATTTGGCCAAAATAGCAGTCTGCAGAGACCCCCCAAAATGTAAGTTCATCCCAGGATCTTTCATAATAAAAATTTATGCTTGGGGCCGAAGCAATAATACAGTATGGCATTTGCCTTACACGCAGCTGACCCGGGTTCAATCCCCAGCATCCCATATGATCCCGTAAGGACCACCAGGAATAACCCCTGAGCATCACTGGGTGTGGCCCAAAAGAAGAAATAAAATTCCAGGCACTGCATAACGTTCCTGGAGTCCTTCTAGGAGTCATGTCCAAGCACACCACCAGAAGCAAGTCTTGAGCACAAATGAGTGTGGCTCCTAAACCCAATCAAAATGAAAGTATTAGTCACCACTCTATGTGTACCTAGGTCGAGAAGTCAACATGACAAATTACCTGGCACCCGAGCTGCGCAAGAGGAAGAGAGCAGCTTGGAACGCCTTCAAGAACGTCGAAGAAATAACTAAGAGGACGAAGAACCTCCGGCTCCGGGCACATCTCTTTGA
>JAOXYA010481019.1:0-16332 GCA_028565675.1 Sorex palustris | reverse complement strand
TTGTATAACTGAAACCCAAGCACAAAAATTTGTAAGTCTACAACTGTACCTCATAGTGTTTCACTAATAATTTTTTTTAAAAAAGGAAAGGCATGGGTTCTCTCTGTCCCTGGATTATTGTCCTGGCACCCCCCCGCCTTTCTACACATCTTACAAGGTGAAGGACCCACTGTGGGTGCAGAGCCGGCTTCAGGACCAGCGTGTGTCATCTGGGTATAGCAGAGTTGGATGGGCTCCCACCCACTGAGTCTTTTCTTAGACGTATCTGTGGTGACTGTGGTGCTTGACCACGGACATGAAGGGGGGGTGCAGAATCAGGACCCCCATGTTGCACACAGTGCTCTCTGGTTATTGATCCTTGGTCATGACAACTCATCCGACTGAGGGAAACGGAGCCCCGCTGCTGCCCACAGGCTGGCCAGCCAGTCTCTCACCAAGTTCAAAGCCCCAACCTGGAACAGGGCCGGCGTGGGTGGAGGTGTTACACCCCCTGCCGGTTTTGCTGGAACATATGAACCTCTGCCATTTCCCTAAAATATATCATGATTGACTTTGGGGCACGAGGTGCCAAAGGTTCATTGTCAATTGTCCAAGTCGTCCCTGGGAGGTCATGCGGAAGAAAGACCAGGGGATCCCTACAGCCCATCTCCAGTCTCTTCGTGAGGTGGCACAGAGTTCAGGCCTCCTTTGTTCCATTTCCAGAGCAGATATGAGACTTCTGCTATGTTAAGGGTACCCCCAGAACTATAAGTGGCCTTTGGTCTCGCGCCATATAAGCTCAGTAATGGCCATGATCCAGAGACTCACAAATGAATCTCATAAGAGATCAACAAGCTGCAGAGATGCCTCCACACCCCCACCAGGCTAAGTCTCATCGAGAACTGTCTAAAGGGGGTGTGTGAGACGCCGCCCCGCTGAACAGAGGTCCAGCACCTGAAAACCACCAGAAGTCAATTGCCGCCATATTCATGGCCAATCTCCACAGTCTTGGATAAGCCTCATCATGAGTGAATCTGCTGGAAAAACTCCGGTATGTAGATTTTGTGACTGAAATGTCCAGGCTCTCACAAAGTCAGGGATGGAAAAATCCCTGAATCTCCCCTGTGCTTCCAGAAGTTTGGCACTCACACCCACAAACTGCCACTGGGGTGGCCAAATATGCTCATTAATGGACATGATTCGGGGAATCACATAAATCTCAGAAGAGATGTCTCTGGACCCCCAAATCACTATCCAATCGAAAATTTAACTCCAGCTGTATCACCCTAATTAACAGTTTAGAATTCCTGGAGCAAATGTGGCCGTGCAACATTCATAGTCTACACCAGTGAGATACTAGGAGTAGCACACCACATTAGCACACAGGCTCAACCTGTAACAGCATGTTGTCAAATCTCAAAAATACAAGGACTTAATGGCTCCCAGGTGAGATACAAGTCATTTTTGAGACACAAAACTTTTTGAGATACAAAAAGTTCTAAAGAAATTTTTTGAGATCATTTTCAACAGATTATTCATAGAAGCAATACCAAGTAAGTTATTTAGTGCCTGCTATTGGGGCAGACTTGGGTTGTGGCTGGGAAATTTTGATAGAATGGTGGTGGAAAGGTGTAATGGTGTTGGGATTGGTGTTGGAATATTGAGTGTAATAAATGATTGTGAACAACTCAAAATAATTAAAAGAGGCCTTTGTTATCAAATCTCCCCACTTTATTGTTTCTCTTCCTGACTATCGTCTCCCCTAGCCCCACCATGAGCATTACTACAAAGCTGACACCACAGCACAGTGCTGGTCCCAGGCTCACCCCCACACTGACCCATCAAAACCCCATTTTCCATGTCCTACCTGAGAGCCGAGAGTCAAAACATGGACCCCCAGCCTCACAGGGGTGGAGGCAAATGTGTTTGCGGAAGGGCCTTTCTTGGATTCTGGAGGCCACGTTTGAACTGAGCCTGAATATCCTGTCACCAGACAGCGAGGCCCAAGAGACAGACTGGGCGAGGGGTCTCTTCCCAAAACCTGCAGAGGGTGGGGATGAGCCTGGCTGCCTCCAGGGGACCCGGCCATGAGGGGCTGGCACAGGCTTCCCCAGGGCAGTGGGGCAGCTGTTGGCGCTCTCTGGGCCCTGTCACCTGCAAGGGGCTGCCTGAGCACCTCCCCCTGCACCCACATCCTGGGCCACACAGAGGCTGGGCCCTAGGACAGTCCATGGCACACACAAGAGTCCTCTCCTCCTTCCTATGTCCCTGTGTCCTGACTCAAACTACCTTTAAAGCATCCTCTGCACTGGTGGATGCAGACAGCGATCCCTGAGCTGTTTGTGGAGGAGGGGGAGGGGGCCAAGGAGAATGTCCCTGTGTCCAGTCAGCGGTGCCACAGCTCCAAAGTGGCACAGATGCACCTTAGATAAGTGACAAGATGACATTCAAGGATGACTCCAGGGCTCAGAGACCTCAGTCAATGAGAAAATTCTTTGGTGGGTTCCTCCAGGAGCACCTTTGGCAGAACCCCTAAGACCAGAGCCCGGAGTAGCCCCAAAACATCTCTGCTGTAGCAAAAATGAAGACAGAAAAATAAAAGCAAAACAAACCAAAGGGGACCAAGAGGCCAGGGAGGTGGCCCTGGGCCAAGGATGCAGTTTTTTCTTTTTATTTCTTTTTTCCTTTTAGGGTCACACCTGGCGATGCACAAGGTTTACTCCTAATTCATACACTCAGGAATTACTTCTGGTGGTGCTTGGGGGACCATATGGAATGCCAGGACTCAAACCAGGGTCAGCTGCGTGCAAGGCAAACACCCCACCTGCTGTGCTATCGCTACAGCCCCCAGGGATGCAGGTTTGATCCTGGAACTGGCCCTGAGTATTGGCCCCGGGCATCGCTGGGTGAGGCCCAGGGTCTGTAGCTCCACATTGTCAGGCCCTTGCCCTGCACCCTTTGGCCAAGAGTCCCCGCACTGGCTCTGGGCTCCCTGAGCACTGTCTGTAAACCTGTCTGTGCTTCGAGGCGACAACATCAGCCCCGTGGCCTGGGAATGCACAAGAGGGCCCACACCCTGCTCTATGAGAGTCTGACTGAGGAGATATGATGGGGCATTGGGCTGGGGTATGTGCGGGTGCTGACCGTGGCTGACCCTGAGAGACCAGGGACCCTTCCACCCCCTGACCTGTGCAGCTACTGCCTGCAGGTCCTTGAGCTGTTCCCAGGCTGAAAACTGTCCCTGAGGTCAAGGGCCTCTGAGCTGTGCAGGCGGTGCTGGCTGGTAACAAATGCTTAGAAGGGTGTGGGGACCCCAGGTGTTGGCGTCTGATGTGGGAAAAAAGGGCAGTTCATGAGAGCAGGCCCCTCGCTGGGGGCTCAGCCTCACTCTGGGCACTGGGGTCGTGGGGAATCACTGAGAGGTCAGCGTGTGAGTCAGAGATTGGTGTTGGGGATGGCAAGCTCCCTGAGAAGTCTCTGGTAATCCAGTTCTTACTAGGAAGATTCGATATTCTAAGCCCATCTGCTTCTAATCAAAGTCTGTAACAGGTCTAAACTCTAACTGGAGGGGCACGAGGCTTGTTCTAGAGGACACCAGGGCTGAGGCCAGTGCTGCTCAGAGAGGCCATGAGTACTCTTTGTGGGGCTGTGTGGGGCTGGACATGCATACTGGACCCCATCAGGCACTGCAGTTGTTAGCAGCCCTTTCCTATCTGTCTAAATCTGTTACTTGGCAAAGAGCCCAACAGATATAAGTTCCTGTTCTTGCTGCAGTCGTGGTCCAAGGGAGGATGGGAAGGTCTGGACTCTCCTTACATGATTGCAATGGGCGCGGTCCATAATGGGTGTGAGAGCAGAGAGTCGGACCCAGTGGGAGGGTCAGCTGGGGCCTACGACCTTGTCCACACCAGACGGCAGTGGGTTGGGGTTTCCGAGGCTGCAGATGTGTTTCTGGGTGTGGGCCAGCTGGGGGAGGGGCTTGGTTTCTTCCTGACTTCGGGCCAGGGGGTGCTCTGGTTCCCTCTGGGGTGCTGGAGAGCAGGCGCCAGGGACTCCATCTCCTTCCCCAAGGAATTTCCCTCCTTTCACACCTTGACGCTCTCCTCCAGTCTTTCCGCAGGGCTAAGATGTGTCCCCATTATGGAAGGTTTACTGTCAACCAGGTGCCGACCCTGATGGGGGGAAGAACCAAGCGGGGGCGTCCACTCCTGATGGCATCACTTGGTGAGGAGCAGCGCTGCACCGGGGGTCACCTGTGCTTCACACACCACAGGCCAGGCCAGCAATGGCATCAGACTGCCTTAGTCTCCATCTTTGTCGTCATCATCGTCACTGTGACCAGCGTCCTGCATCCGAGTTCCTGACTCCCGCCCCTCTGCCACCTCCCTTGTCTGCCTTGACTTCCTGACCCTGGGTTCCTGAAGTAAGATGCCTGGAGGGGTCTTTTCAGGTTTTTGAATAAACTTGTCCATTGGCAGAAGCATCCTGGGTTATAGGCCTGTGTGGGGAGCTGCCTGCTTATGCAGGGTCCTGAAGTGGACCTAGGTCTGGGAGCTGCCTCACTCAGAGGGCCAAGTGAACTGGCATAGCTCTCTGTTCTGCCACCTCTAATACGTGGAGTAGTCATTGGAATATGTTTTTTGCAATTACAATGGATGATTTTACCTGCCAAGTTCCTTATAGAGATGTATAAGAGGCTGTCTGAAATAGAGATCAATGTTGCTGTTCCATGAGAACTCAGCCCTCTCAACCACTTGTAGTTTCTTTGATTCTCACCTTCCCTCTCGACCTGTTCCGCTGTCAGCTGGTCCGGCAGGCCTGCGGGTGGCAAGGGACAGGAAAGTGTAGACGGGAATAGGGAATGTATCTCTGAGGCATGTGATCCTGGTGGGTCCCACTGCCATCAGCCTTGCCCTGTGAGGTTCGTCCTGCTCAGAGCGGGCAATTTGGGGGCTGAGTGTGGGGCTCCTTGCAGCACCTCCCTCCCTGCCCAGACTCTCCCCTTCTGCTCCCCTTCCTGCTGCCTGTTTTCTCCCTCCCCTCCTCTCCCTGCACATTGGGTATAGGGATGGGGGTTGGGCCCCTCCTGCTCTGGGCACAGGGGTCCCTTTTGGCGGTGTTCAGGGGACCATAGACAGTGTCTGGGTGGAACTGGGTTGGCCGCATCTGAGTCAAGTGCCGTCCCCCTTGCACTGTGTCCGGCCCCCAGACGGGTTGACTTTGGTCTCTTCCCTGACCTTGACCACACCACATCTTCCACTCAGTCCCCGATGTACGATATCTCCTCTCTCCTGGTCCAGGTATTCATAGGGCGGGTCCTGCCCTGCTTGGAGAAGGAAATGGCAGCTTTGACAGGAAATGCTGATGTGGAATTTAAAATGTTTACATGCCTGAGAGGGTGAAAGAGAAATTGAAACTTTTCTGAAAGTGAAACAGAGTGCTCTGTACTTAGAGGCAGAACCCAGGGTAGCAGGTAACTCGGAGGCAGGACAGCGGCTTGGTAAGTGTTCAGGAAACTGTGCCATTAGACTGTTGGGTTCAGGCGGGGGAGAGTGTCGGGTGAGGCGCGGCTGTGTGCAGGGTCAGCAGTGGGTTGGTCGTGGCTCCAGTCATATCTAAGGCCTCAGAGCAGCCCTGGATGTGGCCTTAGCACCTCGGACACCATCGTCCCTGCAAACCCAGGGTCTGCACGGCACCACATCCTGGGCAAGGGGCACTGCCTGAGACCCCACAGGCATCCAATCCCATGGGGCAGTTCAGTTACTGGGGACTGTGGGGACGTTCCTAGGGGTTTTGGTGCCAGAGCTGCTGGACCTGGGCAGGACAGGAAGGTGGCTCTGGTAGGACCCCCCCACACCGTCTTCTGTCCTTGCTCTGTGTAAGTGGGACTCGCTGGGAGGGGCCCAGAAAGATAATCCAAGGGGTAGAGTCAGGAGAGCAGCCCTGCCCCCACACCAAACCAGGCCTTCTTCTTTGCTTCCTGCACCCCGTCCCCCCCCTCCTCAGCTGCTCTGATCCTGTATCAGGAACAGGCTGCCCCTGACCTGATGCCTGGAGTCCAATGCTGAGGAAATGCCTGATGGGGCTAACAGGGCTGTTTGGGGTCAGCATCTCGGCATTCTCTGGAGGGGGAGAAGGAACTTCAAAGTGTGCTAGGACCCGCTCACTGCGGTATCCTGGATGGAGTCCATCTCTAAGCAGTTCTGTGTTTTCCCTTCTGTTTTTTCCATTCTTGTCAATGTCCTGGGCTGGAGCGATAGCACAGCGGGTAGGGTGTTTGCCTTGCACGTGGCTGACCCAGGTTTGATTCCTCCTTCCCTTTCGGAGAGTCCGGCAAGCTACCGAGAGTACCTAGCCTGCACGGCAGAGCCTGGCAAGCTCCCTATGGCATATTCAATATGCCCAAAACAGTAACAACAAGTCTCAGAATGGAGACATTACTGGTGCCCACTCGATCAAATCGATGAACGGGGTGACAGTGCCACAGTGCTACAGTCACTGTCCTTTGTGTTTCTTGTCCCCTTTGTGTGTTTCTTGTCCTTTCCCCACACTGCCTGGTCTGGAATAATTTCAGATATTTCCATCAAAAGGCCTGATGCTGGGACCCCCCAGTCTCCCCCAGTTTGGATGTTGGTCACCTAAGGTGGACGGCTCTTCTCACAGAGGCAGAACGGGCCCTTTCCTGGTTGAAGAGAGATTGGATGAGGCAAAGGCAGAACGGGGCAGTCTCTATCAGGAACATGACTAGGAGGGAGGGACGAGCGATTACATGTAGGATGCAGCCCTTTCCCTAATAATCATTCTTTTGAAGTTCTGTGTATGGAAATTGAAAGGCAATACCTCGGCTCTAACTCACCCTCCGCCCCTTTAGACTCTGACCTCGAACCCCGATATCCCCTCTGCTTAACCCCTGAGTCTCTGTGCCTACTGGGCACGACCCTGACTGGGGGACACAGCAGTTTGGGTGTGTACTTTGATGTGTGTCATTTATGACACAGGTGCACCAGGACCCGGTTGAGGGAAAATAAAACTCTGCAGCGCAACGAAGGCTGAACCACAGGCAGCGAATCTCACCGAGTCGAAAATGACCTCTGTAAGTCTCCAGAGACCCTTATTTTAAAATTAGAAAGTTGGCGCTAATCCAAGTTCAAGGGTCTAGTGCTGGCTTCATCTTTCTGCCGCCCCCATGTTGACTCTGACCTCTTGGGTCCAAGGCCTTGTCCCATCGTTTCTCCCTGAGCCTCAGTGGGCAGCACCCTCCCCATCCCCAGAAGTGCAACCCCTGCTCATGGCACCCGGCTCAGCTGAGGCAGCGGCAGCAGGTGTGGCCAGACCCAGGGCACCCCCAGAGACTCCTGTGAAGCGGCCTCCATTCTGCAGGGGACCAGGGCACAGTCTCACTACTATTGCCGCTCCACAGGGGCATAGCCCCCCCCAAGCTCTCCTGCTCCCTCTTGGCTCCCCCATCTGCCTCTTGCCTGCCCCCAGATTGCAGCTGCCCCGGTCTGCTCCTGTGATTGTGGGGGTCTCGGGGTGCATTAGGAGAAACTCTCAGATACAGTCTCGGCGACTCTCCCTGGGAGGGGCTGTACAGGCTCCTGTCCTTCCTGACCCTGAGTCGCCTCCTCTGTGGGGAGGGAGGCCCACGTGGGCAGGGGATAAGCTCAGTGTCTACAGGGTGACAGGCTTCCCTGGGGGTCGGAACATGAGGTCACCCCAGGACAGGCAGATGAGGGGACGATGGCCTGGGGGAGCGTCTAGATCTCCTGGTGAACAGGCCTCCCTCACTGACACAGATCTGCTTCATGCAGGGAGGGGTTCCCACCCACTGTGCACTCCTCCCTGTGAGTTCCCTCTCATGGCTCCTCTGTGGACCCTGTCACTGTGTCCCCAAGGCTCATTCCCTGTCCAGAAACTCCAGGAATAGGGGGGCTACTCTTGCTGAGGTGAACTCCATCCTCTTCACTTCCTGCATAGGGGAACAGCAGAGCAAAGCTAGGCTGGCTCCTTGATGGTGTGACAGTTGTAGAATATTCTAGAACCTTCCCTATCAAGGACTCACCTCTTTCTGTCTCTCATTTTCTTTTGCAGAACAGAGAAGGTCCTGAGCCCAAACCTGGAGACCTGATAGAGATTTTTCGTGGTAGGAAATTCGCTCCTCCTGCATTTAAATATCAGCACTGGGCCGTGTATGTGGGAGACGGTTACGTGGTCCATGTGACTAACGTCGGTAAGGACAGGGTCTCTGTAGAGGTTGGGCTGAGGAGACTGGGTTTGGTTCATATCGTGCTGGTCTCCCCTACAGGCCTGGCCGGCGAGCACAGCACCAAGGTCGAATGACCAGGGCTGTCCCCTGTAGACCCATAAGCTGCTATTCTTCTGCAGTCAGAAGTTCCTGCACAGGCTGTGGACAAGCCCAGTTAGAGATGGGGGTCACTGATTCCCTTTCCTAGGCACACAGCCCTTCCCCTGCCCAGTCTCCTCTGTAGCTGCTGATCTGCAGGGACAGGGGGACAGGAAGTAGGGGCTCCCCCAACACTCAGCACTGCCACGAGGTCACAGAAGGAGTATGGCCCTGACCCCAGGGAGTTCCAGGTGGACTCCGGTCCCTCTTGCCAACTGTGGGTGTACCTAGGTCCCCTCCCTCCTGTCAGTTACACCCTCTGTGGCACAGGGAGAAGTCCCCTGGGGTGGGGCTGGCAGGAGAGAGGCATGGGGTGGCCTTGGCAGGCCAACCCCCTCTCCTCAGCCTCTTGGCTTAGACCTCTTTTTTTCCCTTTTATTGATTTTCGGAGAGATACAGTTACAAAGCTTTCATTTTTGAGTTTCGGTCATACAATGATCAATCACCCCTACCATCACCAGTGTGCACATTTTCCACCACCAAATCCCCAGTGTCATCCTCCCCCATTCCGACCCTTCCCCTGCCTGTGTGGCAGACAATTTCCACAATACTCTCTCTCTACTATGATTACATTCAATATTTCTACACTAGTCCCGCCGTCACTCAAAGCTGTCGAAATGGCAATGCTGTACAATTTGTATTCCATTGCTTGTATGGATAACATGTTATGTCATGCAGAATTCTAAAATTTTTAATAACTAGGGTCTGGAGAGATCTCTGTAGTGAGCTGCTCGGTTCCAAGATTCGTGTGTGTGTGTGTGTGTGTGTGTGTGTGTATCATGTCAGGAGCTTAATAAGCAGCCGGGGGCCTTTGTGGGCATCATCTCAGAGTCCCATGGGGCAGGGGGGAGGAGAAGGGACGGCTCCTCCGCTGTCCTGAATGACCTGGCATTTGCTGCTTCTGCTCCCTCCTACCTGAATTTTCTGTTGAGTTCTGTTGAGTTTCTGTTGAGAAGATGGTGGCCGCCAGCATTCCTAGGGGTCAGGCGGAGGGACAGCACCTGCTCCCATCTGTAGTGGCCTGGTGAAAGTGACCTTTTGCAAAGTCCAGAGGCACCTCTGCAGCAGAGACTTGGTTCCGATCTTCGTAGGTGTGTCTCTCTTGGCTTAGAGTTTTGACCTAGTTATTGGATCCATTGGATCCATTGTAAATATCCCCATGTAAGGTTGTTTTGTTTGTGTGAACACAGATTTTTATTTCTTTAGGGTAAGTGGCCCTCATCCCCCTGCCCTTAGGTGTAGGATCTCTCTAGTATTAGGGGAGGGCTTCTCCTACAGGGGAGAGGGAAGATGCACATTGTTGTGGGGACAGGGATGGGAAAGAGAAGGGAGAGATGTAGGGAAACTTGGGAGTCTGGAAGGGGAAGGGAGAGGGTAGGGGGTGGGTTAGAGAAAGAGCCAGAAGATTAAGGGGAGAGGAGGGAAAAATCTGAATGAGAAATTTGGGATCAGAGACATCGAGGCAGAATGAGGAGCAGGGACGGCAGTAGTGGAACCTGGCAGTCTCAGTCCGGCTCCCCGCCTGCTCCTGATGCCAGAATCACACCAACAACCCACCCCCGGGCACCATCTTGGTGCACCAACAGCCGGGCCCAGAAATTCCCAATTTAATCCTAACATGGAATAGCCTCCTAAAGAGATGTCTTTGAAACCCATCCATTCATAATCTTAGAATTTCAGAAGAGAAATTGTATACAGGCCTTTCATAACATGCAAAATTCACTGTATCACTGTCATCCCATTGCTCATCGATTTGCTTGAGCAGGCACCAGTAATGTCTCCCTGTCTCATCCAGGGTCAGGGGAATGAGCCCGATTATTGTTACTGTTTTTGGCATATCAAATATGCCATGGGTAGCTTGCCAGGCTCTGCTGTGCGAGATTCTGCATCGCTCTCTTCTGGGAACTTTGTCTCTGGATCTCGGCCATTGATGACATTACATGGTGCAGAGGGCGGTTTGTGGGTGTGGTTGCCAAGCTACTGGAAAATGGGGGAACTGGGTGGAGGAGGCCCATTCCCAATCCAAGCAGGCTTGGAGATCTCAGCCACGGGTCCCGCATACCTGGGTTTCTCTGTTCCACTCTCCACATGCTCAGATGTGCCTCACCATGAAGGAACCGACAGAGAAACAGATATGCAAAATTAGCAATAGAAAATAAGTGGACTAGCGTCTGCCTCTGGAAGGCAAGCTTGAATGGTGGTGGGAAAATTCGAGCAAAATAGAATGCGCCCAAATAGAGAATATCTGAGCATTTGTCTACTATAGAGGTAGGGTGAGGACTGGGGGACATTGGTGGTGGAAGGTTTGCACTGGTGGAGTGACGGGTCGTTGTATGGCTAAATCTCAAACTTGAAAGTTTTGTAACTATATCTCACGGTGGTTCATAAAAAATTTTATAAAAATAAAAGAATGAGGAACAGGGTGTTTATCCACGCAAAAGAATAAATCCTTGGCATAAATTTGGGCGGCTTCTGAATCTGTGCTCAGGAGGCCTGAGTCCCCACCCCAATTCTCCTGCCCCACTTCCCGGGTTCCTCCCAGGCCTGAGGTTGTGGTGTTGATCAGGCCTTGTACTGCTGGGTTTGCCTGGGCTACACCCAGCATTGCTCTGGGACCAGGTGGTGCAGGATGGAACCCAGGTCAGTGCATGCTGACTTTGCACCCCAACCATGGTCCATCTCCAGAACCCAGGATATTCTAGTGTGTCCAGGGATGAATCTCAGGGATGCCCTGTGAGGTGCCCAAGTTCCTCTACTGCCTGCAGCCTCCTTTTCTGGTCGGGTGAGATACCAGCAGGACCCGATGCTGCCCTCGGGTTCTCCTGCTCCACCACCTGCTCCTGCAGTGGAGGGAGCCGGGCCTGACTGTGTGGAATTGCCCTTTGGTGATAATCAATGGTGAAGGACAGAAGAACCCTCCCTCCCTCACACACAGCCCCTATAGCAGCTGAGTCAAACACTGGCACCAGCCCAGCTGCTCTCCTGAGGCGTCTTTAGAGGAGAATCGGGGGACTTAACCCGGGGGAGTGTGGACATCTCCTGCCCTGGACCTTGAGCCTGGGCCTGCTGAGGCCTCCCAGCTGGGGCTCAGGGTGGTGCAGGGTTGGTGACTGGACACAAGCTAATTGGATGCTGGGCTGGGATCAGGAGTCGGCGCCGACCACCTTGACTCTGTGTCTGTGTCACCCACCTTTATGCAACTGTTCCAGCAACAGCCACACTGGGGCATTTGAAGAATTCCTGGCCTCAGCCTCAGAACCAGCAGTGAGCAGGGCCTGGGTCAGGGAGGAGGGCATGGCTGTGTGGGAGACCTGGGCCCTCCCATCTTCTCTCTGACCCTTAGAAAACAAGTGAGGGGAAGAGAGTCCGGGGACTCCAAAGCCTTCGCCAGAGACCCAGGCCCAGTGGGTCTCGTGGGTTGGAGCTGGTGCGATATCAGCCCTTGTGGGATCATCCCCTCAGTGGGGACAGGGCCATGTAGTGACTCACTTGGAGGTTAATGGAGTTCTCGGCATTGTATAGGGTTGACTACAAAGTCTTCTCTTGTGGCCCCACAGTCTCTGGGAGTCCGGAAGTGGATTCGGCTGGCTCTCCAAATGTGCGTTTCACCCGAGCTGTGGTGAAGAAGGAGCTGCTGTCCAAGGTGGTCGAGGGGTGTGAGTACCGGATCAATAACAAACTCGATGGTAAGCGCCAAGTGCGATCTCCTAAGGAGATCGTCAAAATGGCCTTGGCGCAGGTGGGGCAGGAGTGGCCCTACAGTTTAAGCCAGAAGAACTGCGAGCACTTCGCCACAGAGCTGCGCTACGGAGAAGCCATCTCCGACCAGGTGCGTCCTCGGCCTGTGTCCCCGTCCCTCGCAGTATCCCCATTGACTGTGCTGGGCCAGGGGGAGATCCAGGCAGGAGTTGGACAGAGAGCCACTGTCCCCATCCCCAGATGTCACCTTCAGGGTGGGAGGTGGAGGGGCTCCAGCTCAGGCTCTACAAACAGGGCTGAGCTAGACCCACTGCTGAGAAGCAGGTTCTCTCACCCATTTCACAGATGGAGAAGCAGAGGCCCACAGAAACAGAGCTCAAGATATCTGTCCAAAGGCTAAAATTGCCCTGTGTTTCCCTGTAAGTGGGATCTGATCCCAGGGCACCTGCCACACAGACCCTGGTGTTCCTGGAGGGGTAAGGGAGAGGCAGTCCTGCAGTGGACGCCAGTTTCCCTCTTGGCTAGAGCCTGACCCTTTCCAGGGAGCCGAGACCTCAGGGAACAGGGGCTGTGAGGATTGGGCCGAGGAGGGGCTGGGCTGTGGGTGAAGAGGCAGAGCACATTCCTGGCATGCGGGAGGCCCTCAGCTGCACCCGGGCACCTCAGGGGCAGGCAGAGCAATATTAGGTGTAGGCAGGAGAGAAAACAGGAGTAGAGGAGTTGGGGGGGAGCATGACCTGGCAGAGGAGGCAGTTTGGGTCATAGGCATCCCCTTGCCCCATGCTCAGGCTGTGTCTGCCGGTCAGTGTCTCATCCACTGGGTACTCTTGTTCCCCAGGGTCAGATCAGCCTCTCTGTCTCTTTGGGAAAAGTTGACAGTGTTGACCTAAACCAACTTGTGAGTCACTGACAAGGTCTGACTCCCAGTTGCCATCTCCAGGGACAGAGAGGCTAAGGGCGCCCCCTGGAGGTGGGTCCTGTCTGCGCAGAGGCAGCTCCCCGGGTCTTCCCTGCTGGTGTCCAGGATGCTGACCCCTGAGACCTCACTAGAGACACTCTAGTGGCCACAGGGACCCCTGTAAAGAGGAGGAAGACCCTGGAGAAAGGGGATATGACCGAGGGGAACCCACACCTTTTAGAATGTGGAGCCCAGGAAGGAGCTCAGGTCGTTATTGAGACTGGTCACCCGGATGCCCAGGAGGCAGTATGGTACTGGCTCCAGCCCATGTGCTGTCTCGGCTACTCCGAAGAACTGTGGTTCTGACAGTCTCTTTAAGCTCATCTGAAGGGAGTGCTGTGATCACACACACACTCACACTCACACTCAGACACATACACACACTCAGGTCAATCCTTTAGTTGTGGTGCTGGAGCACATCTGCCTCACGCTTACAATGCGGCTGTCTTTGTCCGTGAACCATTTATTCTTCCCACTGGAGGGTGCTTGGATTCTTTTCTCCCATGACTCAATCGCTCAACACCACAGACATCTGCTCTGTGTTTGCCTTTGTAATATGCTCTTCGGTCCCTGTTTGGGATATTATTTCCCTGTCTCTGACTACTTGGTGTCCCTCAGAATCCTCACTGTGTGGCTCTGCGCTAGTCTTTTACACGGTACCTCAGTCTTCCCCTCTGTGAATTGTAGCACAGATTTATGAAGAGTTTTTTTGTGACTGAGACAAATGGCTCCTTTAGAATTCAGGTCCCTCTGCTGACGCTGGGTTTTCAAGGCTCCCTGTTAGACCTGGGAGGAGATGCATCACCAAAAGGGTGACAGCTGCTCTGCTCAGTACACATCTCAGGGTACAACCTCTGTCCCTCCTACACCATAATGGGTCCCCACTTCACCAGGATCCACTTCCTACTCCAGAACCCCCTTCCGGTGACACCCGGGGGATAATTGCAGTGAAAGTTTCTACTCTGATGAACAAACAGTCCCAACCCTTATTCAGCAGATGAGCCTGAGCGCCCGCTGGGGCTGTAGGGGGCTAAGCACTGGGATAGGATTGTTTCCGGTGCCTTAGCATCCTCTTGCTCCCCGGCTCCTGATTGGCCAGCCCCGAGCGAGACTTCCAAGAACTCCCCCATTCGCCACAGCGCCCTCTGTCGGCTTCCACCGCCTGTGCCAGCCCCAGGCCCGCGTGTCCCCCAGAGTATCCTCAGCGGACACCCACAGCTCCTCTCCCTCTGCTGCTCCCTGCCGGGAAGCTCCTCCTTCTCTCGAGGGTCCTGCCCCCTCAGGAGCCTCTTCTGGCCTCTCTGTTCCCCCGGGGTTCCGCTGAAGAGGACACGGGACAGCTGGTCCCTCCTGGGTGACATCTGCGTGTGTGCGCGTGGTGGTCAGAGCCTCATACCTGCGACCCCCTGGCTCATGCTGCAGGTCGGAGGAAAGCTTTGGCATGTGTTCGGTGTTTTGGGCGGTATCGTCGTAATATTGGGCGCCGTGGTACTTCTGTAGCAGCCTGCATTGTAATGCGGATCAGACTGTAACAGGATTGTGGTAAGAACCTCGAACCCGACATCTGGCCTAGCCAAGGGGGTTGGGTCTGGCCTCTTGGTCACCCTGTTGGACCCTTGGGGCTCTTTTCAGGTAGTGCAGGTGGGGGCCACAGAGCCCATCTGGACCACAGGTGTGTGAGCTCCAAAGTTCCTTAGGGAGCCCCAGGCTGAGGGGAAGGGGCTCCTCTGGGGGGGGAAGGGCTTGAGCTGGTCTAGGGCTGCCGACCAGATGGGACTCGTATCCCTGTAACAAAACGACCCGCTCTCTCTCCTTAGGTATCTCTGAGCCGACTCAGCCCAGGCCACTGTCGGGCAGCAGGAACGTCCCCACCAGTCGATGCCGCCTGTGCTGCCCCTTCCTGCTGGCAAAAAGAGCAATAAAGCAATAAAAGTCCAGATTCCGGGGTCTGCATTTGTGTCTATCTTTCTCCTGCTGGACGCGGGTCCTTCCACAGGCGCACGGGGACAGGCCCGTCATGATGGGCAGAAACAGGACCCAGGGACCGTGGGCAGTGCTGTGTGTCCGTGGGGCTGTGACCAGGTGTGGCCCCAGTGCCTGCTGCTCCTGCTGTTCCTGCAGGATGCGCCCATTTTCTTGGCTCTCCAGTCTCTCTCCTGTGGCTCTCCCTGCTCCCGCCCAGGGCTCCTGCTTCCCCCCACGGGGTCCTGCATAGGGCTCCGGGGGTCTCTGTCCAGTCGTTCCCACCAACCCCCACCCACAGGCTCCCGCTGGATCCTGAGAGAACGTGATTGGCTGAGCGCCTCCACACTGAGCCTCTGATTGGCTGCTGGTGGGTCAGCCTGGATAGGGGCAGGGGCAGCGTCCATCTGGGTTCCTGGAGACTATTGAGCTGGAAGTTTGGACTTCACCATCGAGAAATTCCTGGTGAGACCGTGTGGTGGCAGCAACGCGTCCAACTCCTTCTAAGAGGAGTTTCCATGTCCCACATTGGTTGCAAACTAAAACAACTTCTACTCCTCCCCCTCCTCCTCTCCCCTTGCTCTCCTCCCTCCTCCTTCTTTCCTTCTTCCCTCCTTCCTTCCTCCTTTCTTCTTCGTTCTTCTTCTGATACTATCCTTGGTCTCCAATAGAGGGTTTAGAGGGTTTCAGTAGCAGTACCAGAACCAAAAGGCATCTGTTCTCTTTGCCTATGGATTATTGTCCTGGTAGCCCCGCCCCCCGTACTTCTCAGTGGTCAAGAGGGACCGACTGTGGGTGCAGACCCAAGTCCGGGACCAGAGCGTGTCATCTGGATGCAGCAGAGCTGAGTGAGCTCCTGAGCTCTGAGTCCATTCTTGGATATGTCTGTGATGACTGTGGTGCTTGACCATGGACAGGAGGGTGGAAGTGTGGGATCGGGACCCCAAAGAGGCACCCCAGTGCTTCCTGCTCACCTGATCCTTGGTCATGACAGCTCACCCGACTGTGGGACACTGAGCCCCGCTGCTGCCCACAGGCTGGTTAGACACACTCTCTCCCAGCTCAAAGGCCCAACCAAAAACAGAGCCCCTAGCAGCTGAAAACCTCCAGAAGTCAATTGATGCCATGCTCACAGCCTTTTCCCACAGAGTTGAACAATCCTTGCCGTGACTGAATCTCTGAAAGACTCTGATATGCAGATTTTGTGGCCTAAATTCTAGGTTCTTACATAGTCAGGGATGGTAATCACTTAGTCACTTAACTTCCCGTTAGTCGTCGATTTGCTCGAGCAGGCACCAGTAACGTCTCCATTTGTCCCTGTCGCGTGCTA
>JAOXYA010480985.1:0-16335 GCA_028565675.1 Sorex palustris | reverse complement strand
AGAGCGAACAGATGCCATTGGGCTACACTAGCACGTGACAGGGACAAATGGAGACGTTACTGGCGCCCGCTCGAGCAAATCTACGATTAACGGGAAGTCAAGTGATCAAGTGAAATTACAGTGAAAAATTTTTAAAAATGTAATCATATATATATGTGTGTGTGTGTCCAATGCACTGTCCTTATGTCATTTCCAGTTCAGTTATTTCTTCTCCCCTTCCCTCCACTGCTTGATAATCTTAGTTTTGCAATCAAAGAATAAGTATATAATATTAATGAATGATAAAAAATTTTTAATATGCTTTTGGAGCTTCTCTTGTCTTCCTCTGTTTAGAAAAAATGGTCCTATGAATACCATAGTTACTTCTACTAATTTCATACTAGCATATATCACAAAGATATATTTCAAAGCAATTTACATATGTCCCATCAGATCCTTACATATTATATGTGATAGAGGAGTCTTTATTCTCACCATGTTTTGGATAAAATAAAGCCAGAAAAGAAAAAGCATTTTACAACTCTTGCATGGACCTCTAGTTATTCATCATTTCTTTCCACCTGAGGATTCAACATTCTTCCAACCATCTGGGCATGAAGTAGGCAGGCAGGTAGTTAGAAGGGACCCTGGCAATGAGTTCTTGCATATGAAACCAAGATGTTAGCTGAAGAAATTACTCTGCGACTAGACCAAAGCTGCTAGGAGCAACTTTGTCAGGGCTCTCTTTGTGGACACAGTAACTATGGCCTGATAAGAATGAATACAGAAGCACCTACAGAAACAAAAACTGGGATAAGTACGGACAGGAGGACCACAAAAAGTTGCAGACTCTTCTAGAGGAACCTTAAGTAGATGGAGAGCTCCAGGCTCAGGGTTGTTTGGGGGAAATGTCTATAAACTAACCTAGACAGAGGACAAGCCTGCACGCATGTTGCCAGCCTGTGCTGCCTGTGTCCATGCACAGGGCAGGGGGCCTACACCCATGTCACCCATCTCCCCTCCTGAGGTGTGGGCTCTCAGTTCTCTACCACTCGAGAAGCTTGAATTCTCCCTTGAACATGTTCCACTTCCTCTTTCTTTGCCTCCCCTTCCTAAAAATTCCAAATAGAAGTTGTTTGACTGCACTATTCACTCCACCTGAAATTCTTTTTGGTGAGGGCTAAGTGTTGGGCCTGAAAAGCCTGGGGGAAGGTGTAGAACCAACTTCCCTTTCTTGAAAAGAGCAAAGCTTTTGGGGTGCCGGGTGGCTAGAGAGAAGGTGTTGATTTTCTTCTGGAGGCCTCTCTCCTCCTTACTACACAGAATTCCCCCAGGGAAAACCCCACTGGCAACTGTAAGACTCTCCAGGTGCCAGTTTTCATATGATAAACAGAATAAAGTCTGCTTGCTGTTGGAGAGGATTAATGTGGTCCTTTTATTCAAATGGAAGCAATGCAACTCCATTAGGTCTGTTTTATTTTGTTTGTTGGGGGTCACACCTAGCCATGTTCTGGGCTTGTCAGGAATCTCCCCTTGAGGAAGCCCCGTTACAAGGCTATCCATCCCAACATACTCAGGGCAACAACTGTGTGAAAGTCTAGCCCAGCTAGAGTAAGACAGTTAGGAATCTGACCAGAGTGTTTCTCTCCTGAAGAGCACTGTTTCCAGACAATAAATACTATACATAGAGGACAGGTGGGGCTTTCAGTCTATGAGGTGGTCAGCCTCCTGGCCCCGTGCTCTTCCCCTCTTTATTTCTGTCTCTTCTTAATTATCATGGGTCACTGATTTAGCTCTGTTTACTTGGTACTGGTCACTGGCACTTTGACCCTAAAACGAAGCTTTCAGATTGCCTTGAGGGCCCACCTGTAGATGGAGTCTAATCCTAGCGGCCCTGCACCACAGGCGGGCTACCCCCAGGGGATCACAACAACACTGCAGTTACCTGGGGCTGGAGTGATAATGCAGCAGAAAGGGACTTGCCTTGCATACAGCAGATGAGGCTTCTCTCTTCCATATCCCATATGGTCCTTCCAGGCCTCCAGGAGTGATCCTTGAGCACAGAACCAAAAGTAAGCCCTGGGCACTGCTGAGTGTGACTCAAAAACTAAAAACAAAAGAAAACAACAATAGATAAACAAAAGTAACTTAATTTTAGTTTGCTAGAAAGATGAATTCACTCGGTCACTATGGAAGTTAATAACTACTTTGACCATCATGTTCTACTGCAGAGACCCTCAAGGTCATACAGAAGACTAACTTGGGTATTTTTTAACATTCACAGACATGACACAGAGTCCTGTGGCAGTACAATGCTCTATGTATGATTTCTAGGAACTTAACAGAGTTTTTCAAAGTCCTAATGGATGTCTTATTCCTCATACTTTCCCTTTATATTTTTCAGATAGCCTATTTTTTAATTGTTTAATTATTATTCATCACCTGGAAGTCACTAAATTAAAGAAATGCCTCTAAATATTTTTGAGATCATCCCTGGGAAAAGATTTTTTCTACTAGGTGAGTTGCATTCTGAAGATAGTCTCAAAAGCAAAATCTTCTTGGAACCACCAGACAAGCCAAACAATGACGTCATCTGGGAGTGAGGCCTTGAAGATTCAATACCATCCTATTCCCTCCTGCGACTGCCAGGTTGCTGGTTATCAACATGTTTGCAGGCTTTTAGTTTCCAAAGCTAACGTGCAACTGGGATGGGGGAAGGAAGAGGGCTTAGGGTAGGTTAAAATATCATCAATCTTGGGGCTGTGGAGAGAGCTCAAAGTACTGGAGCACCAAGTTTGATCCTCAGCACCACGTGGTACCTGAGCCTCAGCGGACTCCAGCACGGCTGGGTCTGAGGAGCACCACACTACTAACCCAAGTGCTGAGCGTTCAGTCTTGCATACCCAAACATCACTGGGAATGTGGAGAACTGGCTCAGGTCTAAAGACTCACGGTTTCCCTTGAGCATTAGCCATTTTTCTTGACTAAACACTCCTCACATTGCTGCAAACCTTTGGTTAGTAGTTAAAGTTATAAAAAGTTACCTAACCATTTTTGTGAGTTTTCTTCTTCCTTTTATGAAGAAATTTTGGAGGCTCTTATTCTGTACATCACTCATCCATAGCTAATTTAAGGTGATGTATTTTGACACTCAAATGCCTGCATCTAATTATCATAATTTTTGTATGAGTAACTTTTACTCATCCTGAAGATTCAACTCAGGGTCTTGAGCAATGGACTACTTTCTGCAAATTTAATCTGCCACTGAAGTGAATTAAGTGCATCAAATGGCACCTCAGCTTCTCTTGTTCAATGAGTAAATGTGCAGCAGACCCATTCCAGGTCAGCACCCACAGTCCCGAGAGTGCTCCTTCAACTACGGCCTCAAGAACCCGAGGCTCGGTGGCCACTGTAGGAACCTGGGCTAGAAACAGGCTTGTTGGAGAGGAAAGAAAGCAGATTCCGGCAGTTAGCTGCCAACTGGACTGCATGTAATCTAGATTAACTGTCCAGATTGCAACCAGAAATTGTTTTCCTGAATAAAAGGGACCAACAATTGCTCTGAAGAGTCACAAATAAGAACACAATGCACTTTAGAAAATGATAGAGCATATGTAAACTATTGATATATTCCCCCAAGAATAGAAATACCTATTAGACATTCACGGTCATGGTCCTCCCATTGTTCATTTGCTCGAGTGGGCCCAGTAACATATCCATCATGAGACTTGTTGTTATTGTGTTTGGCATATCGAGTACATCATGGGTAGCTTGCCAGGCTCTGCCGTGTGGGTGAGATATTCTCAGTAGCTTGCCGGGCTCTCTGAGAAGGACAGAGGAATCGAACTCGAGTCAGCCATGTTGGCTGCGTGCAAGGCAAACGCCCTACCGCTGTGCTATTGCTCCAGCCCTAGAAATTCACATATAAGAAAAATGTTCTTGGCACATATGGTGCCTGAGGCCATGTGCTGCTTGTGCCCACGTGCCTGAGCACATGTGGAGCCTGCATCTCCCCTTGAGACGTGGACTTTCATGCTTTCATATCTAATGCGGGCATGTGTGTAGGGGCTCTGTTGACCCTTGGAGAAGCCTGCGCTCTCTCTTGAGCGTGTTACTCTCTCTCTCCCACTTTCTGGCATAAAACAAGGCTAAGCACCAACTACAGTTGAAGTTCAGATTCTGAATACCCTAACCAGCTTCCGTCTTGATTTCCTTTCTTCCTGCTTCAGATTCCTGATCCCATTACCCTGCTATGGTGTCCATGTTTTTCCCAGGAATTTAGTGCTTGCCTTTACCCTCCAGAGTATCCAGATTGTCAACCTTGCTCATTCCTTAGCTTGGTATCACCTATTCCTCTTGCCAGTGTTGGCTACACAATTTGCGGGGCCCAAGATAAAAATGCAGGCCTATTTCTTTAAATGAAAAAGGAAAAGTACTCTTTGCTTGTTTTGCAGTCTTTGTCTTGACTTTTCATGATGCTCTTCATTTGCAGGTGGATGTTCACAATCATCCTGTTGTTCGTCGATTGCCTCGAGCAGGCACCAGTAACGTCTTCTTCTTTCTAGCCCTGAGATTTTAAAAGAGCCATATTAAATGCTCTTTCAGGGTTAGGAGAATGAGACCCACCATTGTTACTGGTATTTGGCAATTTGAATACGACACGAGAAGTTTGCCAGACTCTGCCATGTGGACAGGACCTTTGGTTGACTGCCGGGTTCTCCAAATAAGAATGAGCTAATAAGATGTTGCACTGTGCGCTTCCGGGAGCTGGGTTTTATAGTCTCTGGGTCTAGGCCGTAAATGGGACCACCTGGTGCCGGTGGCAGCTGGTGGGTGTGATGCCTACCTACTGGAAGATGGGGGATCTAGGTGGAGGAGGTCCAGTTCCGATCTGAGCAGGCTTGGAGATCTCAGCCCCAGGACCTGCATGCCTAGGTTCCTCTGCCAGTTCCTTCATGCATGAGGCTTGTCCGGATGTGTGGAGAGTGGTCTCAGCATGGCTGCGCTGGTTCTGGAGGTCTTCGGCCGCCGGGGCTCTTCTCGAGGCGGGGAGGGAAACTCAACCCGCCCCCCCTCCAAGGGGCCCCGGTAAGGACAGTCAGGCATGGGCGCAGGAAAATCTCAGGTGGATGTTATCCTTCCTAAAGCCCGAGGACACTTTGAGAATGAGCAGCCCAGGGCCCAACCCATGGCACATGTGGAACAGAAAACCTCCTGGCCCAACCTTCCTATCTCTCACCTATCAGGCAATTATAGGAAATGAGACTGCTTCTGACTTGGGACTTGTAACTCTATTTATGCTCCACTGTCCATTTTACTGTATTAAAAAAAGACAAATTCAAAAATAAAATTATTAAATGCTTTTAAGATGGTGGTCCCAGACCATGAAAGTTCCAGACTAGTTGGCCTTTCAGCCAGAGAGCCCATGAAGCTGTCTTGATTGCACTCTCATGAAGAATAAGCTGAACTGCCACCCTTGAATTATTTTCTTGGAGCTTGCTTCAGTTTTCATCTAGATACCATGATTAAAAAATTAGTACTAATGCTTCTAGCACACAATGTTCGCTCCACGATATCCCCAGAATGCTTCCCAACACTCCCACCCCACCCTCTTGGCACAGGTCGCTGTGTCGGTCAATTCTCAAGGTCATTTCAATGGCTTTATAAAAATCACTTAATGTATTTCTTTAAACATAACATAAGTGAGATCCTCCCTTTGACTCACTTCCCTTAGCATAGTTCTCTCCAGTTCTTTCCATGAACTGAAGGATTTCATCTTTTCTTACAATTTAGATGCATCCCATTGTGTATATATACCAAAGTTTCTTTATCAATCATCTATTTGTGGGCACTTGGGTGGTTAGACGATCTCTATTATTGTTAACAGAACAGCAAACGACAGAGAAAAACACATACTTATTATTTATTAATTTTTACTGTGATCACTTCCTTCTAAAATGGTGAGATCCTGGTGGTGAATCTGTAATACAGCCACGGAGGATCCTGATGTACTGAGTTTGAATGCCCTGTTTGGCTAGGGCTTCAATGACCGCTTCAGTTTCAACAGAATCAAAGTCCTCTTTAAATCAATGAACAGAGCGGCATCTTGAACTCCCGAGAAACCTCAATGAGCTTGGTCACAATGTGAATATGGTCAGTCGTTATGAATCCTTTCCAAAACCGGGCTTGCTCTCATGGTTGTCATTCATCTAATGTTCTGTCAATCCTATTAAGGATGACTCGAGTGAACAGCTTGTAGACGACAGACAACAGGCCGACCAGGCAATAGTTGCCTATGTCGTGGATGTCTCCCTTCTTGTACAGTAGAACGGTCCTGCTGGTTTTCTTTTGGGATGAAACCTTGCATTCAGACAGGTAGCGTGTGAAGAGTTGAGCCAGTATATTGATGAGTACTGATGGCAGATTCTTCAGATGTTCTGGTCTGACCTTGTCTGGGCTGGGTGCTGTTCGCTTCTTTATCAACAAAATGGTGTGACAGATTTGGGAACGACATATCCATCCTTCGGAATTTGGTATGTGGGCAGGTGGACGTGGCTATGGAAGAGATCTGAGTAGAAGTCATGGATAATCTTCTCCATTGCCCTTCTGGAAGATGTGATAGATCCATCAGCACGTCGGTAAGTAGTCATCTTGGTCTTGTAGTTGGCGAAGGACAGGCAGGCATTGTGAATGCTTTTCCCAGCTTCTGCCGCATCTGCCAGCACTGCTGCTCTTCTCTCTTTGAGTTCTCTATCGCTTCTCTGCACTGCTTTGCGAGCTCAGACGTTCGCTTGTGTCAAGCCACGTTGACAAATGAGCTCGATATTTTGAAGACAGGCATCTTTTTGTAGCTACCACCACTACCTCCACTACCCGGCCCCCGTCACACTCCAGGTTGCTTTCCAGACACTTAGGGTGAGACTCGCACATGGGTGAAGTCCCACAGAACCAGGTAAGCAGAACTCTTTGACCTTGTACTCCAGGTTCCACGGAACCCGGGAACAGAGACACTCTGCCTGCTCCCACCAATCTCTGGTGACCCAGGGATCACACCCAGAAGCCCCACCCTACTGGTACCAGATAAATACATCATTGGGAGACCTCCACTACTCAGCCACCACCATGCTCCAGGCTGCTTTCCAGACACATCATAAGACACTTAATACCCATCCCCCAAGATTACTGCACACATCATAAGACTCTTAATACCCATCTTCCAAGATTACTGCACCATATTTTATGGGGTTCAAATATGATTTGAACCATGGGAACATCTGAAAGGGTGATTATAGGCCGCCCTAAAAGCCTTTATCCCTCTCGGAGAGCCCGGCAAGCTAATGAGAGAATCCTGCCCTCACGGCAGAGCCTGGCAAGCTATCCATGGCGTATTCGATATGCCAAAAACAGTAAATACAATGGATCTCATCCCCTGACCCTGAAAGAGCCACCAATACTTAATTAATACTTCTAATAATAGAAATATGTGTTTAATGATTATATTTAATATATTGATAATATAATAAAATTTAATAATATGAAAATTTTCTATTTTAATAATACATTTCTCTGTTGTAATTTTACAATTTCATCTCTATATTGCAATTTTCCAATTGGGTAAAACAATTTTCTTTATTCTTAAGTATTAACCTATTGTTTTCCTTTAATTGCCTTTCCTCCCTCTTTTACTCTGAGTTTTTTTAACAAAAGTGATGTAGGTGAGGCAGAAGTGGTGGTGGTGAATCTCTGTGTTCGTTTGCAATTCCCAGGTCCCTCAATATTTTCAATAATTAAAATATTGAGTAGTAAAGATGTTCAGACTCAGAGTTGGAAAGTAGAAAATTTATTGGCAAGTAGAAGATAAAAGAAAAGGAGCTCCCCAAGTGGGGGAAGAATTTAGTATAGAACTAAGTTAACTATGGCTCTTTTTGTGAGTTTTTATAGGAAAAACAGGTCTCGTGTTGCAAAGAATGCAGGGAATCTACAGAATGGTCAGGCTGGTTTGTCTTTCTAGTCACCTGTCTCGGGTATTGTTCACTATCTTAGTCTTGTGACTCCTAGTTCTGGGACAATAATATGGTCCTGGGGAACTCCAGGAATGTTAAAGATAGGGCCTTGAGGATGAAATGGAATGACTGGCGAAGGGAAACTGTGGGCTCCCCTCTTGTTGGCAACAGGAAACTGAAGCTTCCTCTTTCACAAGAGTGAGCATCCTAAATGACAACATTAACTCTTCTGCAATCACATACTTGTATCATGCATGCATTCAGGACAAATTATGGAGAAAAAATATATATGTATATATATATTTGTTTTGAAATTAAGATAATGTTTATAAAATTGCTATGGAGAAAAGATATATATATATTTAAAGTTAATGCATTCTAATTGTATTTTCTCCAGTTATTTTTCTTATATAAATAAATTGATTTACATTTAATATATCAATAGCTCATCAATACAAATAATTTATTATAATAATAAAATTTGCTCTGATAGCACAGCAGTAGGGCATTTGCCTTGCACACAGCCAACCCGGCCAAGCCGGGTTTGATTACTCTACCCCTCTCAGACAGCCCAGCAAGCTACCGAGAGTATCTCACCCGCATGGCAAAGCCTGGCAAGCTACCCGTGACGTACTCAATATGCCAAACACAGTAACAACAAGTCTCAAAAGAGATGTTACTGGGCCCGCTCGAGCAAATTGATGAACAACGGGAGGACAGTGTGTTTGACAGTGTTTACTTACATTTTAAAATAAATAGTATTTCCTTACACTTATGATATGGATCATCAAATGTGGTTGATATGCTTTTTCTTAGGAATTAAAATATCTTGAAAAATAGTTCCAGGGAAACAAAGTCTCCAATGTACAGGTGATGAAGTTAGTCTGAAGATGCTAATTATTTTTCTTAATTAGCTAGCTAATTATATGGCAAATCAGCCCAGATTTTATAATAAAATGAGACTCACTCTGTATGCTGGCTTTTCCCTCTCCTCCCTTCGGCCTTGTGTTTTCTAAGGTAGCATTCATCTTACATCCTGGCAGAAAAACTATGAAGTTAAAATATGTCTAGATCTTTGGAAGGATATTAAGATGTGGAACAAGTGAGAAAATATAAGTATTTCAGTTCTAACATTTGCATATTCACAACTGTTGTCAGTCAGAGTAGAGGAATGACTAGGGCATGAAATATATGAAATGCAATATAAAATCTGGTCTCCAACAAAGTCCTCATAAAACGCACATTTGTCACAGGAGCGGTGAGAATGGTTAGGGAAAAGATGCCCTGAATATAGAGAAATGGTCACAAAGTGCGAATAGAATGCAGGGAAGAGCTGTACCCCCCGAACAAGGGCAGCTCGTTCTGGCCTCAAGGGTCTTGGGTGATGCTGCCTAATTCTCAATGACTCCACAATATTGGTGTAAAGATCCTGGCAAGAAACCGAATCTTGCCATTATTAAGTTGACCAGCCTGGGAATCATCTAGATATTCCCAGTTGATTCTAAGAAGCTTACAGACATGCTGTTGAGTCAGATGACAATCACCAGTGTGAGAGGAACCCTGCATCTCTGAAGCATTCCCTTCTCTGTCTGCTTGCAGTCTCTGACGCAAATTAACCAGCTCTCTCTTGACTCACAGGGTGGTTGCAGTTCTATTCCCCAAGCCAGTAAAGAATAGACGTCTGACTCTTGCAACACGTGATGAAGGTGTGTGTGGCAAGTTACTGGGGTGCATGCTGGATCCTGTTACATAGAAATTTTATTTATTCAGATATCCCTTCTCAGGATACTTAAACATTTGTACGCATGACTTCTGAACATACAGATTCCCCATCCTTTGTTTGCCCTCTTGGTTTGGATGAGTGTCAGTGGGGGTAGTGTTTTAAACACTGTGTTCTCTGTGGAGGAATTTCTTAAATAGTAATGCTATGTGCAATGCTAATTCTTTTGAAAGGTTGAAAAAAACCTCAATGTGCCTTATATAACATGATCTATTTATACTATGTCACTAAGGAGAGTCAGCTGCATTTATGTTCGGGGTGAACAGAATAATTTATTTGTACCTTCCCATCCAATTGATCAGTACCGGTTTAGCCCACTCACTAACAGCACCGAGTTAGGTCATGATAATTTCTCAGATGTATTTAACTGTTTGGAACTACACTAGTAAATGTAGTGTTCCTTGAACAGCCAAAATCATACAGCAGACTTGCTGCTCCTTCCCTAGTATTAATTAAAATATTAAGTTCTCTCAGGGGATATGATACATGACAACAGTTACTAAGAAACTCCTGCAGTCTCACTTAGTCCCAATTTGGATGCTTTTAAAACCTTCTTTTGTATTTCCAGCACCCGGTAGTAACTAGTGAAATGATAGTCACATGAGTTTTGACACCAATAAATGGAAAGCTCTTGTAACTGATTAAAAGGAAACTCTTGAATTGTGAGTATGAGATACAAATTTAGAAGGAAGGAGGCAGGGTCTGGAAAACTTTGCTTCTGAAATCAAGATCTGACTATGATTCCATGAGCTTCCTAACCAGGTCAACTTGATTTCCCTGTGAAAACTGCCGACCAGGGTCTACTCTGCTGCTACCTCTCTCTTTACTGCATCCCTTTGACTTCTAGTGTCTGCTTTGACTAGTTCCTTGATGTTTAATGTAGACGTGTCTTCTGTTTTAATTTCCATCATAACTGTACTTTGACCGTGTGGGGCACGGTACCTGCTCCATTTCAATCAATAACTTCCTTATTCATGCAATAGTGACGCTGTTACTCCTGCTCAGGAACATGAAAGTGAATTTGGAAAATAAATGACTTGACTAGAGATGAGGCACATGAGTGATGGAGAAATAAGTCTATAACTGATAATCTGACTCTGGCTTCTCCATCCCTGTTTAGTTTTGGGGCCATGCCCACCCATGCTCAGGTCCTACTGCAGAAAGGGCTGTTTGGGGACTCAGGGCACTGGACGTTGTTGTGGTTCGAACTTGGGGCTTCTCACATGCAATGCTTTTGCATTAACACTTGTAGCTATCTCCCCACTCCCTGGGCTCCCCCATTCTTACTGTTTTGCCTGCTTACCTCATGTTCTGCTTTCCCTTGTGGGGGGTGAACCCAGCCCTTGGGAAAGGGGCTGAAAGCAAAAGAGAAGCCAGTCTTTGCTATAGCTTTCCTCAACCAAGGGGTCATATGGCTCTCCATGGGCCCACCCTCCGAATATGCCAAGGGAACCATTGTTATAGGCTAGGTTCCCCCCAAAATGCTCCACAAAGTCAGAATTTTGTTTCCAATTAAGGAGTCTTTATTAGCTGCTCAGGGACTGGGCTCTCCAGCCCAGCCTGGGTGAAAGGCAGCCCTGAGTGTGAAAGACTTTTCTTGGAGTTTCACGAAGCAAGCAAGCAAACTTAACATACGCCAAACAAAGTGGTTAGCTAAACAATTCATTGATTAATACACAATCCAAAAGTAAAGCAAGCAATAGTTAAACAGAAACCAAGAATAAAGGAGCCAAATGATCAGTAGTCAATCAATAAAGTAGGCAAACTATAGATTGATGCAGGAACTAAAAATGGTAAGCTCCTCTCTGTACTGATCCACTCCCAGCCCGCAACCCGTCTAAAGGGCCAAGTGAATACACACATTCTGGATGCCAAAGCCAAGAGCAAAGCAATTTGTTTCTTTCTCAAGGGAACAGGGTCAGTCTTCCACAACCATGACGTGAAACTAAGGAGCCGACCATTAGGAAAGGGGTGCAAGAGAAGGAAACATATTCAAAGTATGTGTGTGTGTGTGTGTGTGTGTGAGTGTGTGTGTGTGTATGTGTGTGCGTGTGTGCGTTGGGGGGACAAGATTGGGAAAGGGTTGATGGTTGAAAAACACTAATCTAGACAATGCTAGTCACCGACAGAATTGGAGATGCATTATTTTAGAATTTGATTTCATTTCAGTTCCTCCTGATTTTTTTTCTCCCTTCTAAGTCTTCTTAGACCTACCAAAGAAGCTATTTAATGCAGATATAAAGTCTGGTCTCCTTCCCCACTCTGTAAGACAAAGGAAAATAGGATAGAGTGTAAGGAACATTTTTTATTTCACAAAGCACAAGTTGAAGATTTGCTTAACAGCGAATTCTTGGACTCCGTTTTGTGTTGTTTCAAATCTCACTAATGGGCTTATTTTAATTCAGATTTGTTTATTCTTAGCTTATTTTATTACAATAAAAAGATGCCATTAATAACCTACAAATTGCATCTCTTTTTGTGTTGTGTAGGAGATTGGTTGTTTTTAGTTTTTTTTTCTGGGTAAACTTTACAAAGAAAGGTGTAATAAAAAAATGGCCTGCAATTCAAAAAAACAATAGCACAAAGAAAAATGCTTTGACAGATTTAGAATAAATCAGCAAAATTACTGACACAATCTCACTTTTTTTTCTTTGGCATTTTAGGTCACACCCTGCAATGCTCAGGGGTTACTCCTGACTCTGCACACAGGAATTACTGCTGGAGGTGTTCAGGGGGCCATATGGTCATCAAACCCCAGTCAGCATGCAAGGCAGATGCATTCAAGGCCCTATCCACTATACTATCGCTCTAACCCCACAACCTCACACTTTAAGATAAGAAATTATATGCAATTTAAAATTCTTAGGATTAGTAACTTCGCAATGGCAGATGTTTTTAAGTTTATTTTCCCAACATAAAATGATACTCAGGCTTGTGTTTCTCTTTCCCTCTCTCTCCTTTCTTTCTTTCTTTCTTTCTTTCTTTCTTTCTTTCTTTCTTTCTCTTTCTCTCTTCTTTCTTTCTTTCTTTCTTTCTTTCTTTCTTTCTCTCTTTCTCTCTTTCTTTTTTTTTCTGCAGGCATGATAGTTACTTAAAATACACTCCCATGTCCACCAGTCAAAATAGGTAAAGATATGAACTAAATGCTGCAGATTTATTTAAAACAGATGATTTAAATATGGCCTAGAGATTTTAGCAGACAGAGCAATGTTTCCTAAAATAAACCAGTTTTAAAAAATAGTCTGGACTGCTTTATAAAGTTACAAAGAGAAATAACTGACTCTAAACTTTCTCCTCATCTCAAAGCACCTCCTGCAGTCTTAAGATTTTTCTTTATAGTATAAACATTATTTTAACTGCAATGAGCCCAATAAGGAAATTATATGAAAAGGGGTGTGAAGAGTCAGGATATAAAGTATTTGCATAAATTTGCATTGCTTACACATCCAGAAACATTTTCCTTAGCAGCCAAATTTAGTTTAAGAGAGGAGAGCAGTTTGATTCTGCCTCAAATTTTTGTCTGCAACATTTACTTAAGGAGATTCTTGCACCATGTTCTCCTAGACATGTTTTTGCTTCTCTCTCTACAGATACATTGCAAACAAATGCACAAATTTTATGTGAAATATTTGCTTAATGCCTATTTTTTTCTACTAGATTCATAATCCCATGTGGGCAGGACCATCCTCAAATTCCCCTTTGCATCGTATCTCAATGCTATACATATTGAAGGTGCCCAATAAATATTCTTAATGAACATATGACAAGACAGGACATCTCATTAAGTTTCTCAGGATAGGCAAATTCCAGATCACCCACTAGCCTGCTTTGGATCCTTTAATTCCAGTGCTGCTCTTCCTTGATAAGTCTGGTTCACTTTGATTGCAGGGAATACCATACATCACTCAGAGGAATCTGAACTGCCCCAAGGAATTAGGGAGCTGTTGACTCGTGGTGGGTCATTTGGGATCAGAATAGATATTGAAATTGTCAGGAAAGTGCTTAAGTTTGTCAGGTTATTATTGGATTAGCATTTAAAATTTTTTTCAAATTTTTGATAAATTTGTTCACAATAATTTATTACATTCAATATTCCAACACCAATCCTACCACCATTATCCCTTCCCACCACCATTATTTGGAATTTTCCCACTGCCACCCAAGCCTGCCCCCAAAGCAGGTCCTAAATAATTTATTTTGTATTGCTTGTTATGAATAATCTGCTAAAAATGATCCAAAAAATGTTTCCTTAGAGAAAGATGCTTGAAGACTGTTGTATCTCACCCTGGAGCCATTAAGCCCTTGTTTGAGATTAATTACATGTTGTTACAATTGAGCCTTGTTTGTTATTATTTTTTTTATGATCGAGACTGGTTGCCTTCTACTTTATACCCTATCAAATGTAGTGTGCTACTCTTGGTACATCAGTGACATAGAGTATAAGATATCATGGGGGCATAAAGGTAGCAGTATGCTCCAGGAATTCTAAAATTTTAAATAGGGTGATACAGCTGGAGTTAAATTTTTAACTGGATGGTCCAGAGAAGTCTCTACAGCTTACTGCTCCCTTCCGAGATTTGTGAGACTCTGGATCATGGCTATTAACGAGTTTATATGGCACCAGGGGCAGTTTGTGGGCATGACTGCCAGGTTTCTAGAAGAACAGGGAGATGGGGGAAGATTTCCCATTCCCGACTCTGTGAGAGCCTGGAGATTTCAGTCACAAAACCCACATATCTGAGTTTTTCAGCAAATTTATTCTCATGTGTGAGGCTCATTCTGAGCCTGTGGAGATAGGCCATGAGCCTGGCATAGTTTGGCTTCTGGAGGTTTTTGATTGTAGGTTGTAGCTCTCTTCTGAGATTTATTCGTGAGTCTCTGGATCATGGTGGATTAGCGTTTTTAATGATCCCATAGAAATGATTTTGAATTGTGACTTAGTTTGCAATTCAGTTCTGAGGTGGTTTAGTTCGGTTGAACTCAGTGAACAATTGGAGTGTTGCTATCACCACCATACTGCTTAAAGAAACTATGAGTGTGTGTATATATAAATGTTGGAGTGTAGATATGTGGATATGTGTTCAGATGCACTGTTCTGAGACTGAATGTCTCTTGGAGTGTAAAATTGTCAAAATAATATAATGTAACACAGTCTTCCCGTTGTTCATCGATTTGCTCGACCGGGCACCAGTAACATCTCCATTGTGAGACTTGTTGTTACTGTTTTTGGCATATTGAATACATCATGGGTAGCTTGCCAGGCTCTGCCATGCGGGTGGGAGGGACACTCTTGGTAGCTTGCCGGGCTCTCCGAGAGGGACAGGGAATCGAACCAAGGTTGGCTGTGCGCAAGACAAATGCCTTGCCCGTGCCCACTGCGCTATCACTCCAGTCCAACATAATATAATAATAACAATAATAAATGAGAATTTGGGGGAAGCTTTGAATACAAGAAGGAGTATTCTTTGCTAATTCCTCTACGTTTCATGAAGACAAAGTCATCTTAACAAGATGTAGGTTTCATTCAAGCTTTAAAATTCTCGGGGGAAAATATCAGTTCAGCCTATGTGCATACTTGTGAAAAGTACACATCTATATTACAGTATGCTGCACAGAGTATCCACATATTTGAGAATACTTATCAGTTTCTCTATATAAGAAATATAGGAGATCCTGACCTATTCAGAGATTCTAAGAAAGGGAGCTGAGGGTACAGCAGGTAACGTACTGAGGGATTCCATGCTGCTGACCCACTTTGATCTCAGCTTCCCAAATGATCTCCCAGGCCCTCCAGAAGTGAGGCCCCACTAGAAAAAAAATCTTAACTTTGTTAGAGTTACAAGTTACTCCATCTACGGGGGAGAAAGGGACTGAAAAAATAGTGGACAAGGCGCTTGCCTTGCATGCAGCCAACCCATATCCAGTCTGACACCAGAGTTGGTTCCTTGAACACCTCCAGGAGTGCCCTCAGATCAAGGCAGTAAGCTCCTTACATCTTCTGACATACCTAAAAGAGAAAAAAGAAAAATAATAGTTACTTCAACTCAATAAACTGTTATTTTTTTCTCTCTAAGTTGCTTGTGATTCAAATTAATTTCTGAGAAAATATTTGCTTAAATTTTTCTTATTTGATTCCATTTAATACCTCTAAGACAAATCTTAGAATTGCCTCTCTGTACAATTTCTGCTCTCTATCCAGCACATTAGCTCCTATGGAAATGAGACTTCTTTATGAGCCAGCAAAGATAATAAAAAAAGATTGAATGATGTGTTCATTTAATTAGTATATGTGTCTTCGTCTCTTTAATCATTTTCTTTACTGTTTTCCTCCAAGTCCTTTTCTTGAATCTCTGCTAAGTGGTTACATTTCTGATTTCCTTTCCTTCCTTTCTAATATATTCACAAATTTAAAAATGCAAGTGTGTTATTGTACTTACTAGTTTGTTTACAAGTGCTTTGCTATTTTTTCAAAATAACTGACAACTAACTTGTTGTCACTGTTTTTGGCATATTGAATACATCATGGGTAGCTTGCCAGGCTCTGCCATGCGGGTGGGAGGGACACTCTTGGTA